>JAITYZ010000919.1:0-15382 GCA_027744595.1 Paronellides praefectus
AGTGTAACTATAATGAGCTTAGAAAATACATCTCCCTTATAGAATACATTGTCAATAGATTGCTTCAAACCTTGTACATAGTTATTATTATGAAAGTTAGCACGTTGCATTTAATGTGCTTGTTCGCATTAAACAATAATTAGCTGTATATTATACTTACTTTTTGAACCGAAATAACTATGCAATAATAATATGACAAACGCAATCTCCACAATACAATACATACACAATGTTGTGTGTATAATATGTACACAATGATACAAATTTCTACCATGTATGTATACTCATGGTCACATATCATTCACGTCAAAGGATCAACACTGCTAATTTAAAGAGAGAGAGAGGGTGGCATTCAGAGGGAAACGAAAAGGGTCTTCCCACTTCCTCTTTCAGCTCATTTTCAGCTTTTAGATGGGATCACAAGGAACAAAATTGGTTAGATGGCTATATACCTATATTCTTTCAGCGCAGTCGTCTCCACATTTTTATTATTGTATTTTTGGATTTCATGCATGATATCATCCACATCACATCACATGACTATTTTGCTGTTTAATAATGATTTGTCAGTCAGCCCACAAAACATTCATGACAGAAACGCATTATAATGTCTGCGCTAACATAACATAATATACAAGTATACCTAAATACACATTTTGTTATACATTCACCGCGAACTCCTATCATTTTCTCACTCCTACCATATATGCCTCTCTCTCTCTTTTATGTATAAACTGATTGTGAGTAAACGAACCTTCAAAATTACGATCTTATTGGACCTTCAGTTTGTCTCTATGTTCTACTATCATAATAACAAAATGAAACTTTTTTTAGCCCATTCAGCTATGATTGTAATCATCATGATTAAAACTGAAAAAAAGACCCCTGCTTACTTTTGTCTGGTTTCATCTTCATTACACCACCATCGACATTTTTTTGTTTGCTCATCTCGATCACCATCATCATCATCATTTATTCTATAGGTAAACTATACTACATATTATATATGCTCATGTGGAAGTAGTGGTGGTGGTGACTGCAATATAAATGAATTGCATTCCTTTATTAAAGGCAACATACAAAAACTTTCTCATATATTACTTAGGTATGCATTCTCCAAAAAAACTACATTACTACATTACATCTATACACAGGCACACACACACATTTATCATGATGAACATAACTTTTTACGACTTGACTTAGTTGATGCCTCGCAGGATCTTTTTTTTTTGCTGAAAAAGTCACTCATTCTCAGAATATAAACGAGGGCTATCATGATAATACTCCACTCTATGGTGCTCCCGGTGCCGAGAGAGAGAGAAAAAAATAGTTTTTTTACAACAACTGAAACATACATAATATATTATTATTATAGTATAAAAACATATACATACACACAAAAAAGTTATATTTTTTTATGTCTGGTATACAACGGTGTTGCTCCACCACAAAAAAAAACCAAACGAGTCAGCGAGTCATACATACAGAGTTGAAGAAGAACTTGATGCTTGTTGTGGGATGTCAGACATTGCTTTTTTCTGGCTCTTCTATCCAAATAATTTTATTGGCCATACGCCTGTAATAACAATATTCTCAGACTAAAAGTGAGGCAAAAAAGTGAGGCATTTCGTTTCGTATGAAGGAGAAAAATAAAAATAAAAACTTTCTCCTTGCGAGGCAAATAATCCTATATTGTGTACAATTTATGCTACCGCCTGCCATATATTTATTTTGTGTGTGCCTAAAGAATAGCTCGAGTGACAAACTATGCATGAAAAATATATACAAAAAAGTATTCAATGTAAATATATAAAAAAATCTTCATTTATTTCCTCATTCAAGGAAAATTCATGTGTGCCTTTGCTTTACCATGTACATATGCATAAACAAATATATAAGACTTTGATCACTTTTTTAAAAACTTTTATGTTCAACAAATATAAAAAATTAAACCTTCTTAAGACCTTATTTGGTAACAAACATCAAAAACATTAGAGAAGAAGATACAATAATAAGTATAGTATAAAGGTTCGTCCTACATAAAAAGTCAGAAAAAATGCATCTCACAATTTTATGTTTACAAAATAAAAATCATGATGATAGTCTTATAAATGCCTTCTTTCATACCCATTCAGTTACCATTTTACATGATTCAGTTTAATCCTGGGATCACATATATAACGACTTAACAATGAACAATTTATTGTGAGATTCCATAAAAAGGACATAAGTTTGCAAGTGAAGCTTAAGTGATGTATACGTAATAAAAAATTAAACCTTCTTAAGACCTTATTTGGTAACAAACATCAAAAACATTAGAGAAGAAGATACAATAATAAGTATAGTATAAAGGTTCGTCCTACATAAAGAGTCAGAAAAAAACGCATCTCACAATTTTATGTTTACAAAATAAAAATCATGATGATACTCTTATAAATGCCTTCTTTCATACCCATTCAGTTACCATTTTCCATGATTCAGTTTAATCCTGGGATCACATATATAACGACTTAACAATGAACAATTTATTGTGAGATTCCATAAAAAGGACATAAGTTTGCAAGTGAAGCTTTAGTGATGTATACGTTTCTTTCTAGGAAACAAATCGGACTACTACTTCATATAAATGCAAACATAACTTGCAAACAATAACAGAACATCAAACGGAAGTTGACAATTTCCTCCCCCAAAAATATGCTGTATGAATAAGTAACATACTAAACATTGAGTTTTAGCAAAATATAAATTGTGCGCCAAATCTATAGCAGCAAACTAGACCATGAAAATAAAACAATAGAGGACGGGTAGTGGAGAGAAGCAAATTTTTTTTTTATGTTTGTTGAATCTTAGTAGAAAAGAGACAGGCTTTACAAAATGACGGAGAAAGATTTTTTTATTACGAGTTATTTTGTTCGCTTTTGGTTGTCGTGAAGAAGACAAAACAACTTAAATTGACAATAAGGCGAAAAGGAGAATACACTGTGCGCTGTTTCGGTGAGATGTCGGGGCCCGAAGGCAGTAAAAGTTATCTCATCCTGGAAACAATACAGCACACACTATTGCTTACGCATCTCTCGGCCTGCTGCACTTGTGCACTAACTATGTATATCAACTTTATTATATTATAATAATAATAATAAATACTTTAACATGCATAAAACAAAAGTTTATTTCAAACTTTTATTCGTGAGTGGGAGGAGGGAGCAGCACACCAATTCATTCTCAAAACAAGACAACCTCTTTGAAAGTGTTTTCACAAGTAATATTCTGTCTCATTCTCCTTTTCTTGTTTGGAATATGGGCTTTTCCCTCTGATTACGATTCTGTGGCAAAAACACACACGTGCAGAATTACAGGAATGTGTACGCGTGTGTGAATGTGCACCATTTACTACCATGTTGGGTGCATACAGCAGCAGCAAAACGACGATGTGCCTAGTTTCTCCTCCTCCTTTTCCATTCCCTTGAAAATAAAATAAATGAAACTAGAAGTGCCATTTATTTAGTTCGCCATAGTTGGTAAGCCATAGAGAAGAATATCATCATACTCATCTTTTTTTACAACAAGGAATACAAAAAGTAAAGAAATATCATTTTCCCAACTTTCATACATTTTGGGGGAAATATTCCTTTAGTCGAGCCGTTGCTCTTAGCGGACTCCAAATTTTTTGTACCAGGGCCACTACAGAAAAAAGAGAGAGACAGAGATCGAGAGGGAAATACACAGACAGAGCAATGTTCCATTCGTTTTTCCTTTTTTAAAAGAAAAAGTTACTATTTTCAAAACAGCTCTACTACCAACCACCTTCACCTCCTCTCTCGTCTCCCCAAAACAGCCGGCAGAAGAGAAAGAAAGAGAAATCTGAGAAGCAGAGAGAGAGAGAGAGGGAGAGAAAAATAGAAATAGATAGAAAGTAGAAAGAGAAGCGAACATAATATCTTGTAGCCATCCTCATCACCACCGCCATCAGTATTACTTTCTCTTTTTTTTTCTCTTCCACTAGTTTTGCGTTCCTTTCCCAATGCACATTGCCACTGTACAATCTACTTTCCTTTTCTCTCTCTCTCTCTTTTGCTCTGTCTGATATTTTCACTGTCGTAAACCTACTTTCCTTCTCCCTTTTCCTTTCTCCAGAAAAGAGGAAAACTTGTTCGGATCAATACCAAAGTTCATACTGGTGCACACCAGACTCTCAGGGAGAACACCCAGAACACACACACATTTGCTCACGCTGTTATAGTTCTACTATGTTACTACTTTCCCCATATTATAGCATAAACGATCTACCATAAAAGGAGAGAGAAAGAAAGAAAAACTTGTATACTACTCTAGCAGCAGCAAAGATAGATAGAGAGACAGAGAGATGTAATAATAGTATAATCCTCTTTCTTTCGCTAGATATGATACTGCACGGCACATACATACATGTTTAGTACGTCAAAGGATGGTAATATGGGTAGTAACATCATCCTATCGTACAACAACTATCTACTCGTGTATTTTTGGAAGATACCAAACTGTGTACATATCTATACATATACTATTTTATATTTGTATACCTACCTAAATGTCTGTATAAACATATAATTTTGATAATACATATAAAGGAAGATACACATATATATACATAGGCAAGTCAAAATCGAAGTGAAAAAGCTGAAGCAGCAATAACACTACTAATACTACACACACACGTACACATTCAACATACCAGCGACAGCCGGATGCGCTGCCGCTTGCAAAAAAAAGTAGAAAACGCTCCAGAGATATTACATCTTGGAGAGAGAGGAGAACTATAACTTTCTGTCTGTGTGTTTCAATGCACACAAGAGACTGTATAGGTATGTCTAGTGGAGAAAGAGAAGTAGATAGTTCTCTGGAATGATATTGTAGTAGGTATACCCTTTTGCATTTGCCTATCCAACCGACTCTGTGTATTGTATGCATTGTTATTATGTGTATGTGCATGTGTGTGGTTTTTATACTCGCAATCAACATACCAGCGACAGCCGGATGCGCTGCCGCTTGCAAAAAAGTAGAAAACGCTCCAGAGATATTACATCTTGGAGAGAGAGAGAGGAGAACTAACTTTCTGTCTGTGTGTTTCAATGCACACAAGAGACTGTAAAGGTATGTCTATAGTGATAGTGGAGAAAGAGAAGTAGATAGTTCTCTGGAATGATATTGTAGTAGGTATACCCTTTTGCATTTGCCTATCCAACCGACTCTTTGTATTGTATGCATTGTTATTATGTGTATGTGCATGTGTGTGGTTTTTATACTCGCACAAAAAAAACACAAGTTACATTTCGCTTGCGTAATGATCATGTACTTTTTGTATTGTTCTTTACTATAACATATCATCATCATCATCATCATATCATGTGTGTTCCAACATGGCTATATGTAAAAAAAATTAGGCTTCTGACATGGCAGCAGTATTTAGAGTAACAACAGAGCTGATAACTGAATCAAATTGATAGGAATAAATTGAACACATTTATTGTGTAGAAAGCACACGCCATCAAAGATTCATTAATTACGCCGTCATTGCAGCTTAACTAATATCTCGGCGTAAACAAAATTTCCATATTATGAATCATATTTCCTTTGGCGATGGACTCGAGTAGGTATAGTTCACAATAATAAATTGATAGTAGGTACTTTACTCATTGTATACAATGTGCTGCTGTGTGTGTGTAGACAAAGTCAATATTTAGGCGCATTTTAGCGTGTAGGAGTAGTAGTTTTAGTATACATAGAAGAGTGTGTAGGAGATTCCAAGAAAATGATAAACAAGACAATAATGGACGGGAAATGATTGGAATTGGAACTACACGATGAGGAAATTTATTTGCAAGTTGTCGACATACATGTTTGTGACTGTCATTAGTTGGGAGATAAATGATTTCATTATCAAAAATGAGAAAATTGTATCACATTATCTTGCTTTTCTCTGCATACAATATGATGATGATGTTATACATGCATACCTACATCTTTTGCACATACTTCGTAGTACGGAAATGCATATAACAGCGAAATAAGTATCACTCGTATTTCTGCTTGATTTGTGTTGATAGGTGCTACATGAAGAAAGTAATATGATATATGATAATACTGAAAGGGAATGGGATTTTCCAGTAAATATATAGGCACACGTTATATTGCACATGACATGTACTACATGTAAGCGACTTACATATTATATGACATACACTATTCATGTAATGTAAATAGCTAATGCTTTTTAGCTCTAATATTGCATTCATTAAAGTATATGCAGAAAGTGAACATGAATTTTGTGAAAAAGTCAGGTCAAACTCGTAGTCTATTTATCTCACACGCCAGTCAACACGAAGAAACTATCCAAGTATTAAATGACGCCTAGCCATGCAAGAGGCACAGTATGTGTTATCCTTTTCGTCCTCACTGAAATGAACAAAGAGGAAAGTTAGTCATATTAAATGACGACAACTTCACTTCTACTCTTTTTTGGAACTTCACTGTTATATCCCTGTGACTACTTTTCATTTCATTCTCGACAAAGTCACAAATATATACATCCTATGTGAAAACACAGTGTTGTCAGAACAATAAAGAAGAACAAAAAAGAGAGAGAGAGTCAAAGTAAGAGTGCACAAGACATTCCAGTTTATCCTGTTTCTCTGACGGACTGGGTAAATGGAACTTAATTGGAATCTATGGGAATAGTTCCCAATTATGAACAATTAAGTTAAATTGGGTCCAATCTAGCCAATGAAATCTGCAAGAAGAGAAAAAGAACAGAGTAGGGCCATGCGATGCCAGTGGTGTTATATGCACAACTGCTATTACTGCTGCTGCTGCTGGTGTGGTGGTGGTTTGTTTGTTCCCTTTTTGCCTGGCAGTGGCATGACATGGCAAAGCACACACAAAAAAATAAGACAGACAGACAGATGCGACAAAAACATACATCTACGTATGCAATCTCTCTTTCTCTTTCAAACGAGATTGAAAATACACGCAAGAACAATGAACGGTGGAAGAAGAGCTGAGCAAGAACACACACACAAGCAGCAGCACCAGACACTGGTGTAGTGTTAGTTGCGTTTGGTACCATAAGCGTTCCCAGAATTTCGCTCCAGTAGTGTTGCTAGTATAATAGATTAGGGCCTATGTGGTTACTTTACTATGCTCTTCTTCGCTGAATAAAGGGAAGCCAACAAACGGAAGGATGAGTGACTGACTTTGAATGCCTGGAATGAAATGGACGGCAAAAGCAAGCACTCTTTCATCTCTCATCATCATCAACAACTCATCTTATTATTGCATTTGCCTTGTGTGCCTTTCCTCGTTACTTACTACTTTGCTCTTTTTCCCTATAAAAATTCATTCATTCATTCTCTCTCTCTCTCTTTTCTCTCTTGTCTTTCTGTTTAGCTCCTGAGCATAACCAATTTATGCTAGCCCCACCGTCAACAACCCATCTGAACCCTACCAACGAGCATACACAGAGATAGTTTCAACCTAAAACTCCCTACCACTTCAACTTTATACTTGATTCTCAATGCTCATCATCACATCAATGAGAATAACGGGTAATGAATGCATCAGAAGAAGAGTAGGTTCACTCCGTTTGTTGTTGCTTAAGTTTGTCAAGCTGAATGGGTGCCCACTTCATATTTACACTGTAATCCGTCAACAACGCCACTATAATGTATGAGTGTAAGTGCCTACATGCCTACTGTTTTGATACACGGGTTTCTCACTTTCAAGCCGTCTGAAGACAATATTGAGTACGTGTAAGAAAAGAGGTTGATGGCAAAGTCTGATTATTATTATTTTGATGCTCCTTGTCATTTCAACTTAGAACAGCGTTGATTATAAAATGATGGTTATCATCACGATCACGATCAAAAAATATATATTATACGGTGCTCTCATCATCGTAACAATATTAATCGAAAAATTTGTCCTTCAAATAATAAAGGTTGTGATACAAAGATAATGTTCACAGTGATATAGGTCTCCCCCAATCTCATTTCGTTTTCTACTCTTTGCTCTGACCCTTAATGTTCCTTCCTTCATGACTCAACAACATTCACATACCAAATAATGTTTATTGCAACAACCTACGTAACTATTTATTATACATACTACTACTTTAGTAAGGTGTAAGTGTAAGACGCATCATCATCATCACAATGATGGTATGGTCCATGGCCTATAATATTCTGAGGGAGCAACAAACAACATTAGCAATAACAGTGATGATGATGATGACCATTATTATTATTATACAGCAGATACTTCTATTTCGGTACAATTTCTTTCTTTTCCATCATCATCATCATCATGAACATGAAGATCAATATCATCGACATTTTTCTCATTGAATTATCTAGCNCATCATCATCATCATCATGAACATGAAGATCAATATCATCGACATTTTTCTCATTGAATTATCTAGCGCCAATCGCGTCGTACAAAGCAGTAATGTAGCGTGGCCATTTAAACAACTACCTTCTCTCTATCCATCCAACTATCTATTTTAATCCAACTCTCGACTCATTTTCTTTTTCCCATTATATCAATAAAGAGCAAGGCATAACGCAACTTGGAACATTATTACCCAGCAGCCATGTCCAAACTAAATGGAAAGACACGAGTAAACTTTGCTCATTCCTTTTAAAAACTCCGTTTGATGCTTAACTTTCATTAATGGTGTAATCCAGAGTCTTGTAAAATTACATAAAGGGGAGAGAAGTAAAAGATGAGAAAATATTTTGTTCGGTTGGAGGAGAGTAATAAACTTTATTTACTCAATTGAGTTCAAGTACCTAAAACGGCACTCGTTTGGAATAAATACAGAAGGCACAAAAACACTTCTCCTCCACACTCACTACTGCTACTTATTTACAATTATTATTTTGATAACTACTCCTTTTCTATGTATCACTTGGTTTTTGAAGATGACAAAATGAGAAAAAGTATCAATAATAATAATAATACAACGTTGTTGGCTATTATGAAATGACACTTGAAAATAAAAAGTAAAATCCTCTTAAGTGATTAAAATTGTTCTTTTGATAACTTGCATTGACTCTTGCATGATGATAATGATAACACATTGCTGACTGATGAGTCAGACTATTTTCCTCTTCTTGAAGTCAGACATTTTTGCCTACTAAATAAGGTATACTAAATCTGGTTGTGGTTGAAAATTAATAGCTTTCATAACAAGAAAAATGAGGATAATATAAATAATAATAACAATAATAAATATAATATCCATCTTCATCAATATTTAGAGCAGTTTGTTATAGTTAAGCCGAAACATCTTTTAATAAAAAAAGCTCTGGCTTAATTTTGGGCCTTTAAATCCCAGCAAATAAAAAGTAAAACGACCACTACCTAAAATGACATGGCATATTACATCACATTTTGACTAAGCCATTCCATCGGACAAAGATGATAATGTTAAGGTAGTACACAAAGTACATGCATTACATGGCACAGCTGTAGAATAATAATAGTAATCATAAAAAATTACTTGTGTTTGTTTGTTGATAAAAAAATGTCGAGTCAAATATCGATTGGTATAAATAATGGAAGATGAAGCTCCTGTTTTTGTTCCTACCTAGGTAGGTACATATATATTTTCAAGATGATGTAAAGTAAACATATATTTTGAGTAGTGATTCCTATATATTTCTTATCTTTAGCTGGACAAAAAAAATTTCTAAGAAGCTTAAATGTACTCATGTCAAATATTTTTTTCTTGTCACTTTCTTGTCCAGAAGAAGGAAGAATGCGAGGAAAAGTGAGATTTTGCTGTCACGTCACTATATATAAGCTTCTCTCATCATCGCACCGCCGTGTAGGTCAGCTCAGTTTGATAAGAAACGAAATATTATTTGTTCAGTTTTTTTTTCAAGAGTGCTTGCAGTAGATAATAATGTATACTGTAATCGTTTTGTTGTTCCATTTTCCATTGGCCGTAATATACACAAGTATTATGATAATGTACAAACTTTATACTTTTTTAGACATGCATATACATGTATATATGGCATATTACAAAGTCTAGCATAAAAGAGTACTCATTTATGTTCTTGAGAATCCAATATGCTCTTTTGTACACAAAAATTGCTCACTGGTCAGGGGAGACGACAAACCTCTACTATCACCACTTTCAACCTAAAGCTTTGCCTTCTTTTTTTTAAAGCTTAATCACAACGACAGCAGCACGTATTCATATTAACTATTTTCAAGAGATAAACTTGCTACATTCATCACGCATTTTTTTTCCTTCGTAAAATCTAAAAAAAGGTGTTCCGTTCCATGGTAAAGCCTGCTACTATCTGTCCATTGCATGCTACTTTATAAAAAAACATCTTTGCTGAATTTAAGATCTTTCCACACAAAAATGTTAAATGTTTTTAAACTTGTTTTTTTCTGTATTTTGTACAAACGTAACCGCTCCCAAAAAAATCGGAATATTATTACTCACCAACTATTCACATCGCCACTAATATTACTACCACCATCACCGCCTCCACAAAGTGCTTCTGTTCATTCATTCATCCCTGTTGATCCTGATATAAGTAAAAGTAGTCGACATTTGGAGCAAAAGAAGTATTAGAGCATGTATTTTTGTATGAGTCACCCATATAAATCCTTTTGCTATTGATAATCTGTATAGTCACCTTTGTAGCTTTCAATGTTTTGTTTGAATAGATATTATTTTACTACTGCCACTACCCCCAAAATCCATAAAAAACGTGAAGTTTAGTCGAACCCACAACTAATGTATAGAAGCTCACACAAAAATTTGTATGCACACAGATATATGTTATGTATATTCCGCGTATTTTGTTACACACACTGAAAACAGGTATGTTTACGGTGTGATAATTCCCTTTTTTACTTCTTCAACATTTTGCCTCAACACAATAGTAACATCTTTCTTTTATCTTTCACAAGAAAACGCTCCTTTTCATCTCTTTGACTATAAACATGTGTCTGTGTGAACAGGCAGACGCTCAATAACAATATGTATGACTATACAATGTGTGTAAAAAAATATCACAGACAAAATGGTTACACTGTGATACAAGTTGTATAATACAACTACCGCTGCTACACACAAAAAAATCGAACAAGAGTATTTTAACTTCACACACATCAAGAGAGTGAAAAGACGGAGTAAACCAAAAATTGCTGAAAATAAAAACGGCTTTCTTCCTTGCTACATTACACCAATTGGGAACGTGAAGAAAAGGCGCATAAAATTACACTCGGTGTTTTATACAATTTCCTTTTTGGTATATAATGCTATTACCTAGAAAGGGAAAAGAAATTACCGACACAATTTTGCAAACCACATTCTATAATGACGCGACCGACTAGACTATACTATATGGGATACAAATACATAATATGCGTAATACATACAACGAGAAACAAACTTTCGTCATTACATTTCAAATTATTCTACCCACTTTGTGGAGTAGCCCTATAAAAATAAATGTTTGTATCACATCATGACCGGAACCTATGGTGAAAACTCAAACATGCTGGAAATGAACGGAGAAAAAAAATGAGAATGCGAGGAGTGAAAAAACAGTATAAAAGAACAGTATGAACAACAAAATGTACAAACACAAAGAGAGAGAACATGGTATATAAAAAAAGTTTTTTTTTCGGTATGATGGAGTGTGTTTTTATTAGATGACCTGAAGTAACAACAATATACACAACAAATTACTTAACACTGCTTGTTTTGCTAATCTGAAATGTTTGCAACTTTTTAGATTATCTTTTTCTCTTTGACGAATTTCTAATTGCAATTGCGGCGGGATTTAACGTGTGTAGTAAGTAGTAGGTCACAAAATAACAGTTTCTCAACTTTACTTTTTAGCTGGCTTTCTTTTTTACGCAAAAATGTTATTTGTATGCTTTAAAGAAATCTAATTTCAGAGAGAGAGAGAGCACAATTGTAGTCACACAAAAAAGTTATATTATTATACTCTTTTTTTTCTATTTGTTTAAATGGACAATAAATGTGAATGTTTGTAAAAATGGTCACTTTTTTCCTTTGTTGCTTTTTTTCGTTTTCGTTATCACAATTGTTCATCTGTTGTTACAACAAACATATGGATTGTTTTTTACAATGTATGTATATATATTTTATATATGATTCACAAAAATAGTTTAGTTATTTCGTGTTTTTTTGTTGGTGAAATGAAATTTTCCCAAATGAATGTAATCTTGTACTTTTGAATGTTCAGTGAAAATCAACACTCCAAAAAAATGGTGTACACAACAACAACAAAGTGTTTTTTGTTTCCTTTTTTCTTCTTCTTTATATTCTTATACACAAAGTGTAGTCAAAGTACACATGTAAATTTTTATCAGTCTCGAAAAAAAGTGAAACACGACTTTTTTTCTTCGTCACTTTGAACCAAAAAACAATAATAATTATTGTTGCAATTTGCAATCTACATAATATGTATAATATATGTATGTATATAAAAATGTTTCATCAGCAAGTGTGATGGTTGTCGTATTGTGTGAGTGTAAAATAACAGCGACACTTTTCCCCCAAGTGAAAATACGTTCGTTTTTTGTTTGTTTGTTTGTTGGAGAAAACAACAAACTAGAAAAACCCTGTCTCGCAATGGAAACTGTAATAATAACAAGTGAAACACGATAATTTGCCAAAAATTTTCTTTAAAGTCCTGTCTTTTATGTCCTCAGGCTGGCGCCAATCTGACGGACAGGGGACCATAATCGTTGAAACTTTTAGTCACGCCAATGACTGGTTGGTTGGTTGGTTGGTGGTGGTACCCAGCAGAGGCATATAAAAAGCACTCACTTTTTTTACTGTATAAATGTATGTATATGTGTGTATGCGTATCGTGTAAGTTTCACTTTATACTGCTGCTGCTGCTGCTTTTGCACGTAAGCAAATAAAAAACCGAGACAGGCAGAGAGTAAACTAAGTTGAATTGAGAGTGAATGTGTAGCAAATAAGAAAATATTTTCTCCGTTGATCTTTCGGCATTACCTTCTCCATGCACAACCAAAATGGTACTGCCACCGCTACCGACCGAGCGAACGATGCACAAGCTCAAGCAGCACGAGAGGAGAAGAAGAAGAAGGAGAGCAGCAGCGAAATCACAAACAAGAGCTTTTCTATACTAGCAGCCATGGAAGCATTCATGTACTACTGCTGCGAGCTCTTATTCTGTGTTGGGTTTCGTGAGCGAGTTGAAGAGTTGAGGTTGAGAGAGACTCGCGTTGCAATAAACTGCACTAAACTTGTACATGGCATGGCTATGAGAGGAGGCATATACCACCTCCCAAAAAACTGAGGAGAGAATACAAGAGCACCATAAGATATTTTTTATTTTCCTCTACCTATCTATCTAGTACAGAAGACCGAGAAACATTTTCGTGCATGCTTGGTGGTAGGCCGAATCTCTTCTCTGTTGTGAGTGTGTAGAACGCAACCTAATAGAGTTGACTGTCTGACACTTTACTTTGCGTTCTTACAACGCAACGTAACACAACTGTTTCTCTCCATACTTCCATCAATATATACATACATACATGCAACAACAACGGGAGAATATACCTATATACTGATCGTATAATATATTGAATATACCTACTACTATTATATGCATGTAGGTGTATAAATGTAGATGCTCAGCCTAAACAACAAGAGCACAAGATATTATATGCACCCAGCACAACAACAGTAGAAAAGAAGGAAAATGCTTTTTTATAATTACTAGTTTCAGTGTCGTTGGGCAAGCTGGAACTTTACTTGTATACTGCATTAATGCAATGGGATAAATAGATGTTGTTGTTGGTTGAACGAGTCGTAGGAGTAATAGTAGCAATAGTGGTTGTAGTAGTACCATATTATTCAAGTGTTATCGTAATATTATGCTACTTTGCATTTACAACTACAGACATGGATGTATGCAAGAAGAGCACAATTCTTTCCTATTCAAATCAGCAAAATGGATTGGTTTGTGTACAAAAAGAAAAATGCAATTTTTGATTCTGTTGACACGAAAACGATTTATACTTGCATAATAATAAAAGATAATAAAAATTCCCAGAAAAGGAAAATAAAGCTGCAACTGTAATAGTTGTTGCTGAAATTTAATGAAGACTGACGCACGGGCAGTCAGACGAAGACGAAAACAGAGGATGCATTCAAATAAATGCCTCCAGTGCAGCAGCAGTAGAATATTAAGCATTTTTTTCCACACCACCAAAGTATATTATGCTCATAGATGGACAAAAAGATAGGAGAGATAAGAAATCTCTACTTGGGAATCTAAATGAAGTATCACAATGCCCATCTACTTAGCTCACCATGTGGAGAAAAAGGATTATAAAGTCTTGCAACACAATTCCTGGATTCATAAAGCACACACTCAAAAATAAGATAATGCAGAACCCACAACAACTTTTAGAATTAGAATTATTATAATGCTCATATAACGCAGCTTAGCTTCTGGCTCTTATCTCTTATTTGACCTTCTTACTATATTATTTCCTAGAATTATGGCACAAAAAAAGATTATACTACACAACAAGGAGAACGTGATGTGTTCGTGTTTTACATTTCTGACGAAGGGCAATGGAACTGCCAAGTATATACCTTTCCTATAAATATAACCATGCTTTTGGACATGAGTACCTCCACTTTTTACAGGGACCACATATCATCATGAATCATGTGACTAGCAAAACCCTGCCATGGATTTTCTGACTTTTGCATGCTGATAGATATGATGGTGAAGATGAGGCTACTGCTGTTCTGATGATGATGATGATGATGGAAAGGCAGCAGAGTAACAGTAAACCCTCACAAAAATTGATACGCTACATCATATAAAGAAGGGCTCAACGAGACATTGAACTGACATCCATCCATCTATATTTGCTCTTATCTAACATACCTATATCCTGTTTTTACGGATAAACCAGAAATAATCTTCTCCAAGTCAGCTCACCAGAAATGACAAAGATTACATATTGTATGTACATATATCTATAACACAAATCTTGTATGTATCTAGACTAGTTTCCTCTCCTTCTTTTTCTTTTTAACGTATTTTATGGATTTTAAGTGTAATCTGACTAAAAAGCTGTCATAGTGTGCGTAATATTATTAGACAAAAATATATATATACGTGTCTGTGTGAATATGAATACTTAGGTACGTTTGTTTTTGCATCTGAGAAACAAATTTCAAGGAAGACGCTCACACCATATAATCAGAGAAGTAGAAGGATAAAGTTGCACAAGGAGAAGGGGAGAGAGATGCATTTCTCTTCTTTTTCCATCTTCATTTCTCTACTAATCT
>JAITYZ010000920.1:0-11909 GCA_027744595.1 Paronellides praefectus
CCTTTCCACAAACGCACACCTGATACACTTCCGGTCTGGAGGATCGACTTGCTGTGGAGGAAGAAGAGGTAGGATACACGGAAGAGCCTGCCATTGGCAGTTTGTCGCCCATGCTTCTCGCGGTGCTTAGTTTTGGAAAGTAAATATTTGGAGCATCCAATTTCACCTGCAAAAATAAAGTTTCAAAATTTACAAAGTTGGATATTTTTTTAGTAAAGCGATAGGTTGATGTATATGTATTTGGTTTACAAACCGAGCCTGCTTTGGACTGAAGTTTTAAATCAGTGAGACAAGTGGCAGTGATATCCCCCGCACGGGACTCCAACGCGACCCCATGGAGTGCAAACACATTCAAACTTCTCGTGGGCGACTCCAGTCTCAGCTCATTCCCAGCTTCCGGTCTGACAAGAGGCGTTTGAACTGAGCCATGAAATACTGCGCCCCCTTCCCCAGTCACACGAAGCAGCTCTGCGCCAACAAGAACCTCCTTCCTGTCAGCGGAAAAGAGGAGACGACCACGTGGATCCAGGATTTTCATGGAGGCTGCAGAGATTTCAAGCTTGTCGTCGCCAAGAAAGAGTCTGTTGTACACCTGTCCATCCCTCCCCCGCGACAAAAGACTAATGTTTCTTGTCGACTCCAAATGAAGGGGCAGTCCATTTCTGGATGCGATCTTGGAAGCTATCAGCTTGTCCAGAACGAGGGATTCCCCGTGCAGTTGGATCCCACCTGAATGAACTTTCAGCGGACCCAGGCCATTCTAATAAAGATAATCAATCGTTTTTTTTAAATAAAATCCCGGATAAAAAAACCGGAAGTGGGTTATGTAAAGTAAACTAACGGCGGAAAACTCCATAATTTTGAGCATCCATAGCGTGAGAGCAAGGTTGATAGTAATTAAAAGGAGGAGTACTCCCAGCACAATGAACAGACATCTTCTTCGCCAGCCATACAGCCCAACTTGGTACTTTTGCTGGTAGTCTTGATACTTGGCAATGATGAAATTCTTGCGAGCATCATCCGCACTCAGCCACTCGTTCTCCATTTATACTCCACTAATAAATAACTCAACTTTTCACTCAATTTATCACTTGCATGACTAATTAATTGTTTTTTATGTTGTAAATAAAAATTAAAAGGTGATTTTCACTTGATTTTTTTAGGTAGAATGAAAGGAGATCAAGTCAAGTGGAATGTGAAGGAGAGCGAGAGTGTGAATTATAGCAGGCAGTTTTGGCTAATTTTGTTGTTGTTGGTGTGTGTACACAAGCACAACATCTTGTTGAGATGATTATCATTCTCATGATAATATAAAATTCTTGCGAGCATCATCCGCACTCAGCCACTCGTTCTCCATTTATACTCCACTAATAAATAACTCAACTTTTCACTCAATTTATCACTTGCATGACTAATTAATTGTTTTTTTATGTTGTAAATAAAAGTTAAAAGGTGATTTTCACTTGCTTTTTTCTTAGGTAGAATGAAAAGAGATCAAGCCAAGTGGAATGTGAAGGAGAGCGAGAGTGTGAATTTTAGCAGGCAGTTTTGGCTAATTTTGTTGTTGTTGGTGTGTGTACACAAGCACAACATCTTGTTGAGATGATTATCATTCTCATGATAATATGCCATGGCACACACTCTTCATCATCATTATCATCATCACCATGTTTTTTTGTGGGGAGGAGGAGGAGTGATGGTCGGATCCTTGTCCGCCACCATCTCCAAAATATAATCTACAAAAAACAGTCTATTTTTATCACCATGAGCATCCTCTGATCATCACTATCCTCACTACTTCCTGTTTCATAAAAAAATATATATAAGCTATATCCACGGGAAAACTTGACAAGATGCAAAATGTGGAAATGTGTAGCAAATCTACTCTCAAAACTACATTGTCTCCAAGATAAGATGCCTTTAAAAAACAAATCAAGAGAGAGTTGACAGTAGAAAAATGATCAACTGGCCTCAGCAGATGCGATGACGCTTTTGAAAAAAACGGTCAAAATTGCATGCATGAACAATAAAATATGTGATTAAATAGTTAAATTAAATATGGAAAAAAGTAGGATTTGGGGACAGCTTTACTGACACGTTCGTTAAATCCCTACTTTAAATATTGATTTATATTTCCCATCTAAAATAAAAATATATAAAAGGATGCGACAATTACTGTATAAATTGTCAGTTAATTGGACAATCTCCTCCCACGCACAAAAGAAGGATTCAAAATTGCAAAGATATTTTTAAATAATTCGCTATGATGAAAATATTAAATGGAAAATTTGGCAAGGAAGCTCAAAAAATGGCATTTTTGGTGAGTTGAAAAAATTGTACAAAATTATTTTTTTAGAGAAATGTAGAAATTGATAGTTTTAAAAAAAAAATTGAACAGGAAATGGCGATACTCAGTTTGACCGTTGTTTTGTGCTGGTTGGTATTTGAGGGAGCAGCGCAAAGCGCGATAAAATGCACTGCCAACGGAGCATTTAAAGCTGTGAATGCAGAACAAAAGGCAAAATGCAAAAATTGTGATTACTACCTGTGCATCTTCCAGCGGAAACTTAACAGTTGGTTTGTCTATCCACAAAACTGCACTGCTCCCCGGGGAACGAACGCGAGTTGGGTCTTTTCATTCAACGAAAACTCCCGCAACTGTCAACTCAACCAAACAGCTACAAACATGGGCTGAAAAACTCATGTCTGATGACTGATGATAACAGGTTGTTTATGGAAACGATGCAAACTTGCTATTTAACTTAAAATAATAAACTATAAAAATTGTTTTGTCATTTATTTAAAATCCCTTGAAATTAAATAAAATTTTATTGCAAAGTTGATTTTAAAAAATGGAGAAAAAAAGTTGATTAATTTAATATGCACCTGAATTGTGTGCTAATTAGGGTTACATGTCGTTTCTTAATTGTTTTTCCTCATCGTCGGAAGATGAGCAGAAAAATGGGGACAAGATACCTCCCGTTGAGAAGAAGGAATCCAATCACGCTATAAACACAAAGTCGTCAGCCTCCCTCCACGATGATCAATTTGACTTGGCACAGGATCTGCTGTTAAAAGTAAAGAGGAGCAAAGGAGGGAGTGGAGGTGGTGTGCTAGTTCTCAGTGGGGACATGCTCGGGAGTGCTCCCACTGCACTTGAAAATGAGATTGGTTTGGGTGGTGGTATCATTGCCAATGTGGAACCAGGAGACGACCTTGAAGTTGTCGACTCGTCGGCCAGTGACCAGGTGCCAAGACGAAGGAGAAAGAAAACTTCCAAAAAAATGTTTTTCGTTTGGAGTTTGGTGAGCTACACTGTAAGCCTCTTTTACATTAATCTCAACATAAATGCTTATCCAACTATTTCTTTTTGTGATAAAAAGGGATTCCATTTTTGTGTAGATAGTTTGTTTCCTATTTTTCTTCACAAATTTGTCCGTCCTGATAGGGATCTGGTTTCGGAAAATGCACTACTTCATTCGGGAGCCCCACAAAATGGCACTTTTTGACGTGATTCCAAACGTCTACTGGATTCTTCTTCGATCCCTTTTTGGATCTCTCATCCACATCCTCCTCACCATTTTCACCATTCTCATTTTAGTAGGGATTAAAAAGACTGAAGCCTTGGTGGTGCGCCACCAAGAAAAGTTGATGGTACTTTTTTAAAAAAATATTTATATATTGATATTTTCAACATGCTTTTTAGTCAAAATGATTCTTTTTTTATCCAAAAGCTATGGATATTGGTTCTTGCTTGCGTGGGTGAGTTTATCATGTTGTTTTCGACAATCGAGCATATGGGTAGCAGCGCCACAGTTGAGAATGGGCAGGCCAAGGACACGCTCCTCCCCCAAAACATTAAACAGAGATATCACAAGTGTTTCAGCAACAACGCCGTTTTTCAACAAACCATCTTGACAGAAACAATCATGGTTCCCAACCAAGTGCGTGCAAATTTGAAATGGATGGTGCAAATCAGTTGCGGGACGAGCACATCCGGTCATCAAACCCTTCCCACTTGGCAATTCATTTTGAGCAGTTTATTTCAAAAGGACATGCTCACAGGAGATCCGGAATGCAGAAGTTTAAAAAGTCAACTGGAGAGTGGTGCAATTGCGGACTGCTCAATCGTTCATTTCCTCGACGCTCTTGTTTATCTTTGGCTCATTCTGGATGGACTTGGGGTATGGTTTTGCGTGGGGATCGTGTACCTCTATTTCAAGACTTTTGTGAGAACAAAGCCCGGAAGATTTTCATTTGTGGACAGCACCTACCAAGAAGACATTGAGGCGTTGAGGGAGGTCGCAGAAAAGGTGAAAAAGTTTACAGACCGCAGGGATCAGCAAGCATATCAGCGCTCCCATCATCATCATCACTCTCACCACCACTCACATAAGTCTCATCCAAGTATCGACAGACACAGAAATAAAAAGAGGGAAACGTGGAATGGCAAATAAAACTAATCCCAAACACAATATTTTGTTTTTTATGCTAAAGAAATAAAATGTAGTCTAGAGACTGTGTTCACAGCAGAACGTGACTTTTTGTAAATGGGTCGTCGCACAACTTTTTATTAAAACAATATTTTTTTGTATAAAACACAACCACGCAAAAAATGCTCACACATTAAAAAAATGATTACCTACCTTGTTTTGTTCGTATGCAAAGTTATAATTATAAAATAATAGGTATTTAAATGCTTTTTCGGGCTTTTGTGCACTGGTTACATACGCCCACGCGTATATAATTTTTAAAATATATATTTCTTCCTCTAAAAAAACATTCCAAATAAATAATACATTGGACAACATAATTAAAAAATAAAATAAATAGTTGGTAAATTTGTGATCTTTTTGTGAGTTGCTATAATAGAGTCGTTCATGTTTTCAGATTTTAGCATGTCTCAAGTATCCCCACGTTTCATCCTACTTTTTTTAAAAATGAAAACGACGTTGTACATCTTCCATACTCTCTTGTCTACTTATTTACAGGGAAGAGTTGTGTAATTGATAAAAGTGATACATTATTTTAAAGTTGTAGAGATTAAGGGGCAGATCTTTTACAATTTAAATAGAAAGAGGCACATTCTAACGTTGCCCAGGGTACAGAGAGGAGCAATAATTAGCACCAAAATATTTTGAACGAGATTCATATTTTTTGTTAAGTTGCATTGGAGTTTTGAATGATAAAGTCCCAATTTTGGTTCCATTTCAAATCTTCAAGCTGCTTCCTTGTGAGGGAAGGATAGCCTACGCTGGTCGGTAAGAACCTGGAAAATGTGTAGACGACACCAAGTGTCCAGAGGAGGAGCACCGCTGTCATAACATATCTAAACAGCGGCACTCTTTTGGACATGTGGTGAAGGTGGTGAAAGGTACTGACGCACAGCATGATTTTAAAGACGTAGCTGGGCAGGTAGTGATGAAGAAAGAGGGTGCGGTCCACGCAAAAGTGGTAAATGTAGGTGGCTGCATAACCCCCAAGACAGATGGAGCTTTGCAGGAGGAGACTTGACCACTCCTGCTCCTCCAAGTCAAAGCAGAGTCGCCTTCTTCGGAGGAGGTAGACGGTGAGCACGGCGAGATGTAGGAGGAGGGTCACGCTTGCCGTCAGCCAAATGACTGGGTTGCCCAAGAGATGTATTTGGGCGTTGCTTCCTCCACTGCCAATCCAGTAGGCAATGCCTCTGTTGAGAAGGAACCATTCGGAAGGGAAGCTGGCGTATGCGTGACCTTCAGTTTGTGACGCAGAACCGGAACTCAATAGCATTTTCCACTGGAGCTCCCAAAATTTGGAAGCAAAAGTGAGGTCCGTCGGCTTGGTAGGGATCATCTCTGCCTCCAGCAGCTCCTTTTCTCGATCCCTATCCTTTTCTGCCTTTGTGTATCTGTGCTCCTCCACATTCCACACCGTGTCATCCTGCACCACAATCCGATCAGTGACCACCTCGTGCTGATGATAACCCCACTTGGGCAACTGCTTCCCACTCATTTTCATAGCCTGACCTGAAGTGACGTGAACAAGACGAACTACACTCTTTACTGCATGCCATTCACAGCCATCACTGGACTGCGAGCCAGTCCCACATCCTCCAACAACCTCTACCCTCCAAAGCGGCTCAGCAGGGTGGCCAAGAATGTGATGAGAAAGATGCCATAAACATTTCCCATTTTGAGGAGTATTTGCGGTGCAGTCAGATCCTTCCTTGGGACCACTCTCGTCCAGAAAATGGAGAACACGACCAAGCCACTCATGGCCAGGTAGAAGGAGCCAATGTACTTGACACTGAGGCTGAGTGTGCCGAAAAAGGCAGAGATTGCGACAAAGAGGAGACTCTTGTTTGAGTTGAGTTGTTTGGTGGCCTTGCTGGCAAAGATGAGGCTGAGGAGGCCAAAGGCAATCATGGGCATTTCCATGAGGATGTAGCGGGACTGGATGAGAAGCGCATTGTCTACAATGAGCAGAAGGGCAGAGAGGATTGAGAAACGGGCGCCTATCCCAATCTCCCGACACAAAATGTAGCTGAAGGGTGGGACGAGAGAGCCCATCAACGCGGGCACAAATCTCAGTCCAAATACTGGAACCCACTCGGGGTAAGGTGACCCGATGCGGTCAAATTTAAAGGTACCTTAACAAAAATAGTAAAAGCACTCTTAAAAAACTTATTCATATTTTCCAAATGTTTTTTTTAATGTAAATAGTTACCATTGTAAGATCTGTCAAAGAGATATGAGGATGCAGCAATGAGCTGTTTTCCAAGTGGGGGATGAGGATCAAAAAAGAAGATGCGTCGCATGTACAAACTTGCATATTTCCCGTAATGAAGCTCGTCAAACCTGTAAAGTATATCAATAAAACATGATTGCCATATTACCTGCTTTTCTAAAATACTTAAGAATGAAATAAAGAATATATTTGTGATTACACTATGCCGTGTGGAAAGGTCAAGTTGTAAAATCTGGTGGCAGCGGCGAGTATGAAAAGACCCACAGCCACAATGTCAATTTGAAATGAGATGGTCCAAAAGGACTCCTCCTCAGCATTCTCAAAAATGGTTCTCTTTTGACTCCCGCCATCACTCCCACTACTTTTTTTACTACTCTTTTCCACTTCCGCTGGTGAATTGGAAAGCCTCTTTTGCTCTTTGGAATTAGTGGAGTTGGTGGAGGAGCTTTTGAGGGAGATCTCACCTTCTGATGATTCGTCAGTGGTGCTCTGATTTAAAAAAAGAAAGAGGCAATAGAATTAATGTAATGTCAGCACAATCAAAAATTATGAATAGGTGTAAACTAATTAGCGTTTTTTAATGTTACTTGGAGTAAGGTAGATTTCTTCTTTTCTTCCCGGGGCCCCACCGACCTCGCTCGTTCCTTTACCCCCATTCTCATTCACAAAAATTTGCCCAGTTGATTGTTTTCCACAGGAAATTATGTTTAAAAAAATACTCCAATTCGCAGGTACTTTGTGACACCGGTAAACTTGCACTTGCATCAACTTAAAAATTGGTTGTGGTGAATTACCTAATAAAAATGTTTTTTTAAGATTTGCAAAGTGAGATTGAGTGACGTACTTGTGACATGAAGAACTTGAGGGTTTATTTGTCATTTGCACACCTCATTAACAATTAGCTGTACATGGAGGAAAAGGTGTTTGAAAATGCTACACCTCACAGGTTGCTTTCTTGTATTCTAAAAATAGCCACATTTTATTATTTCTCTGCGCTCTCTGTTGAACCCTAAAAAACTGATGAATATAAAATGTAATATCCAGTGCGTAGAATGTGTGCACTATTCAACACACTAAACATTTTAACAATATCCGCATTACATTTTACATTGTTGTGCCGACCCGTGATATGCTGTTCATTGGAGTTTATATGCAGCTGTCATTTGAGTACAAGACAACAACCAGCCTTGCAATATACATATATTTACCATCTGTAGTCTCTCCACACAATATGCCAACAAGGTTTAATCCCGGATCATGCTGTATTTTTTACTCAAGAAACTTGAGGGTTTGTTTGGTTGCACAGCAATATAGTCAATAGTTGAGAGAAGGGATAAAAATGCAAAGAGTTTTGAAAGAGAGGTGTAAAAATGTTAGAGGGATCAATTACCTGTATACCCCTACCTGTTTATTCCGCATGTTTTCAAATGAAAAAAAGATAATCCCAGTGTAGCTGCAACACTTGATTTCATATCCTACCACACTATCTATATCCTACCTTTAAATTCCCATTGTTTTTCTGCATACATCATTGCAATAATAGCAACTCAACAGGTTGCTCCATGTAAACCTGTCTGCAACAATCACGCATCTTATTCAACGACAATGAACAAAAATGTAAGGAATTTGGGGCGGAGTGAGACAAATTCGTCTCTTCATCTTTTTTAAACATTTTTAAAAGTCTTGTCTGTGAGTTTTAAATAGCAAAACGTAAAAAATAACTTTTAACTTGATTTGCTCATTTAAAACATTCCAATGTTGCCTTGCCAGTGACTACTCTTTTTTTTTGGAGTGGAGTCGGCTTAGCTCCCTCGGACGAAGGGAACATGGAACATTTTTAGCTATTTTTTACACCTATTTGAAAGCTATAACGGCTACATAGTTGAATCCCTAGGTGGGGTTACTGGCAACATATTTATGTTCCAACCACTTTGTGCATTTTCCACGAAAATTGTTTCTACGCGTTTTAAAATATGCCAGAGGACAGGATAAGATACCTGGAAAAAGGAGTCAGATTTGTTCAATGTTAGCCAAGTTGCATCATGTTCATTTCTCTTGTTCCTCCACACAGCCCGCCTGTAAAAATCCATCCAAGGTTGCACTCTATCCATAAAAATCCGCATGTAAATCACGAAATGACGCATATCATGTCACGTTGGAATTATTGTTCTATGAAAATTACAGCTAAAATGCTACAGCCTTGGAGATTAGTCAAAATGAAACATGGAAGTAGAGATGGCACACTTTGAGATGAAATTTCCTTCTCCTTATTTCAGGCCAACTTCACCTCGTGTCGGTCTTTTAGGGTGATACTACTTGAGGAAAATAATACCTGTGTGATGAGGGGAGTGTGTGGAAGGAAGTGTGTGTGTGTGGCGTTACTCCCGGAGAAAGTGATGAGGGAGGAGTAGACTGTCCTTGGGTTATACTCTCATCTTCTCTTTTGCCACACTCTAGTCTTCCTTAACAACTTAACTAAGTTTGCATTAAAAACTTGGAAGCTTTTCTCCTTTGGTTTGGCTGTGCACATCTTTAATTCAATTTGCGTTGGTCTAATGAAAAAGTAGGGTGTAGAGAGAGAGTGGATTTAATGTGCTTGAATATAGCCGTAAATAAACAAGTTAGAGATGGGATCAAACAAAAGAGTTGGAGGATATATCTTTATCCTTTTTATGCATTTTTATACAGGTGTGCATATGGCATATATTATTCAAATTATATTACCCCACCACTTTTTTGTTATTTGGGACAAGGCCATTCAATTTCTTAAGTTGTAGTTGGGGTATCTACGTCTCACCTTCACTTTCTCCAGTGGGCAAGAAAGGAAGAATGGAGCGACAAAACTTACCACTCACAACTTGTTCCCGGAGGAGAGATGTTCAAATTACCCCATGTCTCACTTTTCACCAATCACCATCTTCTCTTCAACTTAAGTTAAGTTACTTTACCCCTGCATAATATATGGACACATCAAAATTGGTATAAAATAACATAAAAATAGAGAGTAAATTTTTGGATAATAATAATATTGTTTATTGATAATTGCTACGATCTTGGATTTACAATAAAATGTAGATCAGCAACATCCCAGATTTATGTACAAAATATTGTAAATGTGTGGTATACATTCATTGATCAGTTTTCTTTTTGTAGATTTCTTTTCTTCTTCAAGTACATTTCAATAATTAATAATTTTTTGAAAACTCAAAATACAAAAAAATGTACTTGTTTTAATTATATTTTTCGGACATCCAAATTCGAGGAGCATTTAAATATTCTTATAATTTAATATATTTATTTTTATCAATCATTTCATTTATATAAAAATGATGTCGCCGTATAGTAGTATTTATATATGTTTGTATTATTTTTAGTACCTTTTTTTCTTCCACTCTTTTCACAACAACAGCATCTATTTTTTTGCTTCAATAATGCTTTTGTTTTCTATCTCATTCGGATAAAAATTGTAATGGCGCAGTATCCCAATTTACATAATAAATGGAGGATAATAACCAGTTTTAATAGTGAAATAAGAGAAGTAAGCAAGCCAAGAGTTGGAGACTCGAAGCACGCATAAATATGAGAAAATAATTGCGGGGGAGGAGGAGGAGGAGTGGGACTTGTCCGAGAATACCATTTCCCGTGTTGTGATACAGCTCTGCTGGATTTTCGCCTGCAATCATCCCAAAAAAATTAAGGAATAAATGAGAAATAAAAAGTGATTTGATTTGAGATTATTATTATTAATATTTTTGTGTTTGGACTAACCGTTGAGTACGTGGACGGTGACAGTAGCATTTTGTGGCGGTGCAGAACAAAGATAGGTTCCGATATCTTTCCGTGTGATCCGAGCGAGGTTAAGAATACTTTTGGCATGGTCAGCTACTACTTCTGTTTTAATACTAACCCCTCCACGGGTTATGTCGTGGTTGAGCAGGTCCGCATTGTGATACCAGTTTACATTACGGGATTTTGCCTTGTTTACTGCAACAACAACAACAACACAAACATAATTATGTTGGGGTTATTACAATGTTATTATTTGGCAACAGTATGTATGCTGGAGTACCTTCACATATTAGCTGGAGTGTGGATCCCTCCTTATAGTAGACATCGTGTACCCGTTCCCCTCTTGAACTGATCATAAATACTTCAGACGCTGTCATCATCAAATAAACAGGGCAAACATTACTAAATGTCATCATCCCATTTGTATAATTAAAGGGGAGGAGCCTAAATGGATATTAAATATTTGATGTTTTACCTTCAATTGTGAGTTGGACCTCAAGTACTTTAGGCGGATGTGTAGATATTTGGCAAAGGTAAAGTCCCGAGTCAGTGCGGGAAATGTTGCGAATCCCTAGTCTCCAGTTGTTTGGGTATTTAAAGTCCGAAGAGAAGCGGGGATCTGAACTGTGGTTTTTTGTCCCCAGCGTGAGCAGCTCAAGCTGATCTGACTTGCGTCGCACCCACGATACCTATACCGCGTAATCATGAATGGTTAGTCAATTAAAACAATAGCTTGTCTTTATCCGAATTATTGGAGTTGTTTTGGGGAAATAAGATGCCAGCTTTGAATACTTTCATTTGTTTACTAACACTTACCAGCTTGTCTTCAATGAGCCCCACACGACAGTCCAGGTGAATGTTTTGGTATTCTCGAACTGTCATGTTTATCGAATTCTCCTCAAAATGGGGACCCCACGGATGATTGGGATGGTGACGATGTCTACAAAACACACGCATAATTTTGTTGTAAGTGTAAGTCTAATTCAATTTAAAATGGAATGTGGCTTTTAATGTGAAAGATGTTCACCTGAAATTAACCGAGTTGTCATAGACATTGGCAAGCACGGCTGGATGGGAGACCGTTCCCACAAATAATTCTGCAGGTGAAACGGATGAAGCGGATGCGGAAGCTGCAAAAGACGTGATGTCCGGGGAGGAAATGAGTAAGGAGGACTCGGAGGAAGCTGTCGTTCCATTCCTTGTACTGTTATCTCCTTCGATATGCATTATAACAGCTGCAAATTAAATACCACATGCATTCATATTTTTTCAAATTATAATTAAATTGAAATGTGGTTTAATATGAGTATAAATTATTAGTTTTTTACATGGGGAAACGAGAGACGTAATAAGCACCACAACCAAAATCTCCGACATAATCCATTAATTTCCAG
>JAITYZ010000921.1:0-19840 GCA_027744595.1 Paronellides praefectus
CTTTTCTACTTTTTTTTTTTGTTGTTTGTCAAAAAAAAAAGTCGTTGTGAATTTGGAGTTGAAGTTAAGTCTTTTTGACATTAGCGCACAGACTTTTTTTTAGTAAAGGGAAATGGGCTTGCGCCAGCAGCAGTAGCATCACAAGCTTAAAGCAAATAGGATCATGGAATTGTTAGCAGATTAGATAAGTAGGATAGCACCAGCAAAAGAACAGTAACAACGGAACAACACACTGTTACATAACATGATGGATAAATACTCTATCACTCCGCCACTAATAATTACATCAACATTACTCCCAGCATATATACATTTCTCGCTGTATATATTTTTTTGTCTTGTACCGTACATTTTTTTTTGACTATGTGCATTGTTATTACTCGGCACGTCTATTAAAGATGCAATAAAGTAGAACATTACTTTGTAGCCATGTCGTCTTTTGTAAGACAAGACGTGGTAGTATATTTTTGGCACAGTTTTCTACAAAAAACAAACAAGTTGAGTGCAGAGAGTTGATAAAAAAAGTGCCATTTATGTGCATATTTCACAGCGCATCTTTCAACAATTTCCTTGTTTTGTCTTCATTCAAAGATTTACACAGTGTTATCATTGCCATGCAAGATTTCACTTTATACGCGGCTACTGATGCATAATATATTATGTAGCTGTAATACAAGAGAGGAGAAAATGGGATTTTGCAAAAAAAAAAACAAAGAAGCAAAAGCATAAGAGACTTGGATAGAGAGAGATAGAAAGAGAGAGAGATGAAAAGGGTTAATGATATTATGTTCCATGCCTTCTCTTTTCTCTCTCTCTCTCTCTCTCTCTCTCTCTCTGTTGTTGAGTAAATAGAGGAGTTAATTATAGGGTAACTTACAGAAAATGTTGATTTGTCATGTCCTTTGTCACATGTCTCCGAGGGATGAAATGTTTCTTTCTCTATTTGTTTTGTGAATACCAAAAATTCTCTCTGCTCCGCTGTGATACTCTCCTTCTTTTGTTCGTAAGATTTTACACAATTTTATAAACTATTCTAACAATATTACTATACTCTACCACTATACCTATTATTACAACTGTTTTCATGTATTTTTTTCGGGTAGTTTTGTTTTATTCACTCACAAAAAAAATAGACTTTTGGGGCTAAATTATAAATATACCTATTATTTCTTTCGATGACTTATTCACTTGACTTGTCCTACACTTTTTTTAGTACACTTTTTTTTCTGTGTGAAATTTTTCAATGTGTGTGTGTGTTTAGTGTACGTGCTTAAACAAAACAGCATGTAAGCATGTATAACACTCTACGCGTAATATTTTTGTCTTCTTTCTCTCTTCTTTTTTTAAGAGTGCAATGTCACGATAATAATAATGATTATGGTTGTTGACGTTATATTTCGCTGCCGCAAAGTAACGGTGTTTTATTTCATCATTAACTTGTTTCACAAAAAAAATAAACAAAAACTCTTTTATTTCCTCTTCGTCTTTTTTTAGGGGAAAAATAAAAGCAAAGAGCAAAAGGTTAGAATACTTGTCGTTGTTATATATATTTTTTTTATAATGCACTTTGTTATAACCACATGATTCCAGAGAAACTGTTATTCCAGAGAAACTGTTGTTGTTGTTGTTGTGCTCGTTGATTGTGGCAATGGGAATAAAACAGCAATGCATTCAATCTTGTTCTCCTTTTTTTTTATTCACAATGTTCCCTCTTTATTTTTATTCCTGGGATGTTCTTGTCAAGCGCCAGAAGGTTCAAAATCTGCAACAATAAAAAGAAAAGAATAAATATTTATTTATTTTACGTTTTATTTTGTCAAACTCTTTTTTTTTAAAATGCAATAAAGTTACAAAACACTCTTTTTTCTTTTATATAACTTGTTAGTATAGTTGTTGTACAATTTATAATTTTGCTCGACATATAAACCTTTTGCAAATTTTAACGTGTTTTTTTATTTTACTCTGTACGCAAAGTATATTTTTTCTTCCATTCGTGCTTAACTACATGTTTGTAACAAACAAAGAGTAAAATGTGCCGCTGTATTCTGCTTACTACTCTTATTACATAGCTTTTCAGAGTAAAAAGACACAGAGAAAAAAATTTGTAAATGATAAAAGCAATTCGGATAATTTTTTTCACAAGTATTTTTTTTTATTTTCAACAAAATCGTAATTTCTTGTACTTTTCTTGCCTCAAATTAGAGGGATAATGTTACCCGGTCCTTTTTTGTGTGTATTATTATGTCTCTCTGTATATTATGTTGTTTTGGTACTGTATGTATTTTTTTTGTAGAGCAGAAAAAAAGACAATCGGTAAAATACTGGTGAAGATCCCAGTGTAATAACAATAATGATAGTAATGGCAAGAAACAAAGAAGCACGATTCTGTGTAAATGGATGTCTACAAGGGAACAAATGTACATTACACCTTTACACGATAAAAAAAACAATAGAATAAGTTTTTTGGTGACTGGCAAAAAAAACAAAAAAGAAAGATGAGCAAAATGTAATGTTCATTACACCCGCACCACCACTACACCAACATCCACCACCGCCACTGCCACCACCACCGTCATTATCATCCCTGTCGTCAGCATCCTCATCTCTTTCATCTTTTCCTTTATCCTGGCAAATATCATTATCAGTTGGTTTTTTTTGGGTGATGTGTGGTGATGGGAGTGAAAATGATGTGTGGTAAGTTAGGAAATGGAAAAGAAGTACGGAACACAAACGTTTTTGTTGCATCAAACCAATAAACAAAGTCAAACAACTTTTTTTCCCTTCATTTTGCAATATATTTTTTTTTTGCATTTACTATTATTATTATTATTATTATTCCGGTACAAAATTGCAAGCAAAGCTTACATTTTTTTCTGTAATATTTCCTTTTGGAAGGGGATGTGTGCGAAAAAAAAAGATGAGTCAAACTATAAAGCTGACTTGACTTGCACCCATCAACTTTCATTCACATGGAAAGAGAGAGAGAGAGAGAGAGAGAGAGAAGATGATGAAGATGGAGAAATCAACAGCGTTCATTCAGAGAATATAAAATGCTTAGTCAGCTTTCAAATGAGAGAGAAGGAAAATGATTTGCTACGTGAGCAAAAAAATATATATGTATATATTCCTAACCAAAAAAATAGATGATCTGCTGCTGATGTACTTTTTGCTTTTTTTTTTGCTTTTTGCTAAAGTTTTGTAGGTTTATAATAATAATGGATTATGTATGTATGCAACACAGATGGTTTCATGGCTCAAAAAAAAAGTTGCGTGAAAATGTGACATGAATCTCTATAGTGCATTTAATGCAGATATAAAAAATATTGGAAATTTTTTTGGGTTCTTTTTTTGCTGGAATGAATTGCCCTTTGAAGTTTTTTCTTTACTCATTTCTTTCTATCTCCAATTTTGACAAGTTTTTATTTTGTTTCAACAGTTTTACCACTACATTCACAAATTTTAGAGAGGAAAGCGAATATAAATTTTATATGCCTACTTTTATACAGGTATATGCACAAAAATATATATATGGATTTTACAAACAAAAGCTTTTTTTTCCGTATCACTGACTTTACTTGTGTGAATGAGAGTCAGCAATTTTTCTACATTATTCGTCAGTCAGCCTACTTTACAAGTAATTACTATGCAAAAAAAAGATGATGATGATGAGGTGTCCAAGTGATTTTTTTTTCTTCTTCTTTCTTCCCCCTTCTAATAATGCAAGGGATGTCGTACTTTCTCTGTTAATACCACTCAAACATGTTGAACTATACTCCCACTCCTTTTCCCCCTTTTTTAACCACCAACCACACTAAATAAATATCTACCTGCATCATACTTCAAATATTATATACCTATGCAAGTATGCATATTACAAAGCACATACATTTTTCCAAAAAAAAAGTTTGCCATTTTAGTTTGCTGTGAAGAGAGGAGAGATGTAACCATTAAAAATATTTTGATAATGGATCTAATTCAAGCGTATTTTTATTTTTTGAAAATATCCCATCTTCTTTTTGGATATTTTTCCTCTACTTTTCTTCCTTTTTACTTTGGCTTCATCTCAACTTTCCGTCTCTTTTTATTACTTCCTTCTTGTTCTTCAGACTCTTCAACAAAAAGAGTAAAAAGCGCAAAAAAAAGAAGTCTCTCCAAAACGTGAAAATGAAAAAAGGAGACGAAGAAAAAAAACAATCCGATGCAAAAAGTTTGCGATAAAAGCACAATTTGAGTGTGTGTTGGACACCAAAAAAAGTGCTTATGTAACAGCCCATATTATTATTACTATAAAGTGCAGTCTGCTTCTGCTTAATCCATTTTATGCAAAGTGTGAGGAACATGAAGATGAAAAGCAAAAAAAAAGAGAAGAAGAAGAAGAAGTGTAACAAGAAATGTAAGAAATCTCTTTGGCAAATGGTACAAGTGACTGATTAAAAAGTTTAATAGGTTTATATACATTCCCAGATTTTTTACCAATTTTCCTCCAAAAACTTTTTACGTCAAGTTATACGTTTCTTCTTTTTCTTGTGAAGTAGTAGCACTGTTGTTGAAGTGACTCACTTTTTTTTCAAATCATTTTCATAACATTTAATTATTTATATATGCGTTTACCACATACATTTAATGAACAAATAAAATGCTTCCAAAAAAAATTTCTCATTATTTATCGCACTTTTAATTCTTTAAAAAACTATTTTTGAAGTAGCTTTTAAAAAAATTACCATTGTTTTTTTTTTGCTTTTTTTCCAGTCAAGCAGTCAAATGAGTTTCAGATAAATTTCTGTCCTATTTTGAGGCATTGGAAATTGGAGGCCAAAAAAAACCAAGCCAGTTTTGTATCAAGTCCGCCATGTCATGTAATATTATATACCTTGATGAATGTAATTATGGTATACTCGCCTCGTTTTTTTTACACTAATACCAATTACACCATGTATTTTATGATATGTATACATTTTTTTTTTGAAATAATGGCATTACTGTAAGTGTGGTCTGTAGAGTACAAGTTGACTCTTAATTACCCACGATGAAATGGCAGATTTCATCATTTATTCCATTTTTTTTATATCTCAACCCTTTTTTCCCTCTTTGTAATTGTAATAGAGTATCAAAGTACAAATGTGTGTAATGTTGTATATCAGGTTATATAATATGGAGATAGCGTCTATTGTCTAGATTGTTATTGTACTTTGTTAAATGCATGTCCTCTCACAGTTTGCACACGCGGTGTGTGGCGGTGGATGGATCATCATCATCATCATCATCCTCTCTTGTGACTTGACTGACGGTTTTTGATGGATACAACTTTTTTGATTGTGGGTGATACCAAAAAAAAATATGTATACAAGTCGGGGGAAAAAAATAAAATGTAAGAATATCATGTATTATTTTTTTTACATGTTGACTGCTTTGTATATCATTTTAAATTTAGAATAAAAATAAATAAAGTTTGAGGATGATGATCAAGATGATAATGATGAGATGGTTTATCAGTTGATGTAACGTGTGAAAGTTACTTTTTTTTCTCCTTTTTTCCCTAAAGCAGAAAATTCTTTATATTCTTATACATCTTCTATTTTTATATACCTATCTGTATACTTGTATAATATAAGAGCTTATTAAGAGTAGTAGTTATTGTTGTAATACAAAAGGGTTTTCTTTTGTTGCGCACACAAAAAAAAAGCAGAAGAAGAAGAAGAAGCGCGGTGGATACACGAAGAAGCGTTTAAATGAATCAGTCTATCTTGTGAAGAGATCATGTGTTGTTCTTCTGGACAAAAAGGAAGAAAAAAGTCATTTTCATACCAACTTATATTTATTATATCTACACTCTACATTTTTTATGCTTATGATTATACTATATATAATAAATTGTATTGTTTGAATAAAGTACGCAAATATAATAATAATAATAAAAATAATAAAAGAATAGACAAGAGGATATAAGAGCTGCTGCAGCAGCACAAGATAAAAATGGAGAGAGTACCTGAATTTCTGCCAGCTTGCAATTGTAATGGCCAAACAACGTGTATAATTTTTTCTTTTTAGATATATATTTTTTTTAGAAAAAAAAGTTTTTTTTTGTTGAAACTAGCGAGTAGTGATGTGAATGTGTAGAGAAGATGAACAGGAACAAGAAAAGGTGAAACTGTGAAGAAGAAGAAGCACTGTAGTAACAATACTAAACATGACATGAAAAATCACAAAAGAACAACTGTTTTCTGCATTTCTTCATGTTTTTCTTTATTATCTTGGTTGGTCTTGTGTGTTTTTTTCTCTAACTCTTTTGTGTCAGGTTTTTTGGTGGAGTCCACCAATCTGACTTTTTTTCTTCTTTCTTTTTATTTTAGTCTATCACTCTCTTCCACCACTACACTTACTACTCACTCTCACCAATTGTGTAAAAGTGGTTGAAGATTGTTTTTTTTGCCCAAGTAATGTGTAAATGTAACAATAACACTAGTATAACTGGTAGAAGAAGAAGAAGAAAATAAATGATGAGAAGGAGATAGGAAATATGTAACACGGTTTGGTTTCGAGAGAGAACAAAAAAAAATGTGAGTCCAGTCCACCTAGTAGCCTTTCACTCTTTTTATTTCCAGCAGTTTGCTCCAGAAAGCGTGAAAAAGGAGTGAAAGATGCCAAAACACACTAGAACATTTTTTTCCCCGGTGCAAATGAGATCCAGTTTTTTTTTCCTTTTCCCTTATTGCCAAAGAATGAAAGAGAGGGAAGAAGCAGAAGAAGAGCACATGCTTCGTTGGCGTGTTTAGTGGAAAGACAAGAGAAAAAGTCAAAGTCAAATGGGAGATGATGGTGGTATTTCTCTCTTTTTCCCCTTTATTTCTCTCTCTCGCTGTTTTGTACGTGTGTGTGAGTCTGAGTCTGCAGAGGTGGTAGAAAAGATCATCCGAGTGAACTCAATCTTGCTTTGCTTTATGGTTTGTTTCTTTCCTTATTTTTGTATATTGCGAGAAAATATGTTGACTCGTCTTACATTTGGGTTGAAATGAGAGAAAAATGAAAGTCACAAGAGTAAATAATATGCGTGTATAATACACAGAGAGAGAGAGAGTGTCTGTGTGTGGAAATGGGTAGAGAGATAGCTTGTTTGTCTCTTTGATTGTGTCAAGTTGCACCGACAGCATGAGCACCACCAACCGACCAAGAGAGAAAGAGGAGGCCAAAATTGCGAGACCGCTTACACTAGACAACTGAGCTCACTTTTCCTACAAACACCCAACTTTGCTCACTTTTTTTCCCTTTATAGCCCCAGTTCTCTTTCCTAATCTCTCTCTTCCCTTTTTCCTCTTTCTGCCTCTCTGACACAATGGAGAGAAGCAGAGGAAAAAGAGAGAGAGAGAACAGTGTTTCCAGAGAGTGCACTACTGCGCCTTGTTTCCTCCCTTTACTTTCATTCCATTCAACATCACAACCATCATCAGCCTTCTCTCTACTCTCTCTACTTTACCCGGATCCCGTGTTGATTTCATGAGGATGCATGAAAGACATTTGAAATACACACACATAAAAAAAGAAAGAGAGCTTTTCATACCCCAACTGCTACTACTCCTCTTTGTACCATCATTCTACTTGCTTTTTATACACAGAATTATGTCTTCCTCTTTTTCTTCTTGTGCCACTACTGCTTCTACTACTACGGCTTTGGTGGTACACAGATAATGTGCTTTCGTGCACAGACAAATCAAAAAATTTCTTATCCATACTTGTCGGATGGATGCCAGCAACCAACTTTCCAAAAGGGAAATCACGATGGAGCCATGGAACATAATATTTATATCTTATAAAATATAGTATGGTAGGTATATATATATAATATGTATATATACTACTATATATCATCTAAGATGATTGCTTTCAGATTTTTTTTTGTCTATTTACTTCCGAGTAAAAAGTAAGCAGAGGCACGTTTGTCCGAGATTTTGACCACAAAGCCCCATAAAAACAAAATCAAAGAATTCTTTACATTTATTTTTTTTCTCATCATATTTCACAGAGATGAGGAGGATGATGATGATGATTATGATATGGGATTCCATTTATTTTACTCTTTGGTGGCTGCTTACAAAATATTAATATTTTTTTTGGTGTATTAACAAATGTTTATACAAAATTGGACAAAAGAGATGAGGTATTTGTATACCTTAATTTTTATGAGCTATTTGGACATTTTTGATCTCGCAGTTAACTTGTGTTTTTTTATTTTTACTAAATATTTTTAATGTTTTTTTTTGTTGAATTTTTTTCCTGTTTTTATTTTGTAACTGGATCCCCAAAAAATCCTTAAAAACCTATTTATTTATTTTTATGAATGAACATTGAATATAATTTCTTGTAAAAAAAGTGTTTTTTCAGTTGAATTTTTTTTCCTGTTTTTATTTTGTAACTGGATCCCCAAAAAATCCTTAAAAACCTATTTATTTATTTTTATGAATGAACATTGAATATAATTTCTTGTAAAAAAGTGTTTTTTCTCTCTTCTTCTTCTTCCCCCTCTCCTTGTACACACAAAAGAAAAACTGGAAAAGCTCAAGAATAACTTTAAGTCAAACTAAATTCGTCATTCAGCAATGATTTTGGTAAAAGAAGAAGAAGCAAAGCTCTTCATTCTTCTCCTCTGGGCTATATATTTCCTTCACTTTTCCTCCTCCTTATTCCTCTTTTCATCAGTTATCCCGGTATATATATATCCACACACATATATATTTTTTTTTAAAGATTTCGATTGCCACTCACTTCTCGTGCTACTCTCTCTTCTCAACATTTTTTTTTCTTCTTCTTTTCCCGTTTTTGCTCTCTCTTTTTTCACTCTACTTATAGCATTTTTTGGTTTCTCTATTCTTTTTAATGTGAGCAGCGACTGCAGAATGTCGACTCTTTTTTTTCTTCTTTGCCTCCCTCCTCCTCACAAACCATTTTCCTCCTTTCTTTTTTTCTCTCTTTAGGATTTCCTTGATTTTTTTATCCAAAAAAATCGTACATGCATTACACGTGGAAGCTGGTAGTCGACATAGCTGAAGGAGCAACTTTACCACCACTATCCCCACCAACCAACCACACACACGCCAATAAGAAAAAAAGGATGAGTTGAGGATGATGGGAATAAGGAATATATACAGATGACAATAACTCACTTTTCAGCAAGACAGTGGGCTGCTGCATGTGTGTGTGTGTGTCTGTCTGTTGAGAAATGATGACGAGGAAAAGAAGAAGAGAGTCAAAATGAAAAAAGAAGATAGACGAAGAAGAGAAGAAAAAAATTTGAGTACAAACGGAAAAATAAATTCCACAAAGATCTATTTTCTCTTTATGCTCAAACCCGTAATAGTTGATAGCTTCATAGATTCATACATGCCTCCATACATTGTGTGTGTCTATATGGTAGCCTTTGAATTGATTCTAAAAATAAAATAGTTCCTATTTCTCATCCCTTTTTATATTCTCATTTTTATAGGTGATAGGATGAATCAGATATTTTGTCAAAAAAAACTATGATTCAGGGAGAATATGAGTTTGTAGATGTGTAAGTGTGCCTCTATCATTCCCTTTCCATAAAACTTTGACATGTTGAACAAGAGAGAGTAGAGAAGAGAGAGAGAGGAATAAACCGGAGAAAACTGGATAGGTTTTTTTTTCAGGGGTTTTGTGTGTAAGCAAGCATGTGTGTTTTTGTATGCCTATGTGTGGAACAAGAAGGTAATACCTATATAAGCAGTCATGTAACCATAATAATAGCGATTCCCAATCGGATCAAACATAAAGCCTCCATAAGGTTCGACAATTCACAACAGACTTCATTGCTTGTTGCCAGCATCCACACAGATAAAGTTTGACTTTACCTTTACCAGTGCACCAGCAGCAGCGGAAATGATGCTGTTTTTTTCTATAGATTCACTCCTTGCTACATACATACCGCTGTAAAATGGTTTATGGGCTAACGAAACAGGCTTTCATCATCATGATCACCATCATCATCATCTTTCCAAGTCTTTTAGTTGTAAAGCTGATACTATTTGCAGCCAGCAAAGTGAACATACAATGGTCGACTAAGCGCGCTATCCTAACCGATTTATTATAGAATATTTTACTTTTTTCCTCTCTCTCTCTCTCTCTCTCTCTCTCGACGACTAGTTCATTTCTAAATGAACTGTAAAGGGAAAAAAAGAAAGATTGGTTGTGAAATAGGGAAGGAAATTCTGACAAATTGGCAGAATACGTAAAGTGATGGGATTGTAAGGTAAGCGAGTTTACAAAATTGAAAATATGGAGTAAAAAAGAAAATAAAAAAGTAGGTGAGGGCAATATTTACTACCTCATTTATTTATTGTACAAGCTATAAAATCTGCGTGGAAAGTGAAAAATAGCCCTTTATAACATACATACTTTATTTCCTGTATATCCATCTATCTGTCTTTTTTATGCATTCTTTTTTTATCCAATTCACCTTTTCCCTAGAGACTCCTACCAAGTATATAGTGGAGACAGAGAGATGACGATGATTATGATGGTGATCATGAAGATACTGCTTACTCCTGTCATCTCGACAAATATTCTGCTCAGGCATGCATGTAAGCTCATAGCCTCACCACACATGTATCTACGTATAAAAGCATCTACCTACATATATTTTTTTCTTCTTTCATTGTGCCTCACACAGTCCTCATTACTTGCTCGCTCACTTGGAAACTGACTCACGTCCTCCAATTGTATGAGCAGTAAGTTGATTGATACTGGGAGAAAAAAAAAGAGAAGAAAAAATGCTTTAAAACCGCTGCGACGACGGCGGCGAGTGTTGTCAACTGATTGTGTATTTGTGTGTGTGAGAGAGGCAAGGAATATAGAGAAGGATGAGTAGTAAAAAAAACCAGGTCCTCTGCTTTTTTTTTCGAGCACCATCACCACTACCTGCACTCATCTCACATTCCAAAAAAAAATAACCGGTAGGTTGACCAACCTCACGTTTTTATATAACAATGTGATCGGTGCAGCTGCTGTTATGTAGTCAAGTATTAGACAAAAATCTGTAGAGCCACCACCGCACATATTTACAACAAACAGATTGATCTTTTCAAACACAAGTGTATTTGTGTGTGTGAGAGAGGCAAGGAATATAGAGAAGGATGAGTAGTAAAAAAAACCAGGTCCTCTGCTTTTTTTTCGAGCACCATCACCACTACCTGCACTCATCTCACATTCCAAAAAAAAAATAACCGGTAGGTTGACCAACCTCACGTTTGTATATAACAATGTGATCGGTGCAGCTGCTGTTGTGTAGTCAAGTATTAGACAAAAATCTGTAGAGCCACCACCGCACATATTTACAACAAACAGATTGATCTTTTCAAACACACGGGAGATACCTTTACGTATTGTGTGATCACTGTTGCCCGGCACTTGTTAAGCTTTGACTTTAGTTTGATGTATTATTTGTTCCGTTTTGGGGCAAAATGTACATTTTAAATAGTTTTTCTTGGCCAAAATCACGAAAAAAATAAAAATTAAGTTTCGGATTATAGTAGTCACCAACATCATATCATGATCATCATCACCAGAGTATACAGAGCTAGAGGAAGCCGGGCTTACTTTTCCTCGGTGAAAAGATTCTCTGAAAAAAACAAGGGCGATTTCACCCTACGGCTTCTTTCCAATTTTTTTAGCCAACCTTTCTTTTCCACACATTGATTTCAACAAGAAATGATGAGGATGATGATGACAATCATCCTCATCACCATAATAACTTCTCCACTCAATTCTTTTTTTTCAGTAAACTACGCACAGATAGATACCAACACGACCTATTACAAAATAAACCTTAAAGTTTTCCACATCTCATATTATCATCATCATTTTCTTCCCTCCCCTTCACTCTCTATATCTCCTGCATCTCCTTTCCCCGCTACCATGCAACATCTCTCTTTCTCCTTTGCTCGTATTTTTCATGTTTATACCCTTCGCAAACATTGTTTTGTGCGTGTAACGCAAAGTAACGGAGAGAGAGAGAGACTAGCAGCTCGGCATATGCTTTTTCGCTTTCTATCTCTTCATCATCGTCATCCTCTATACTAGCTGATAATACAAAATTGAGAAGAGACCGTTTAGTGGCGATGATGAAAAGAGAATAGAAAAATAATATGAAGAAGATATCCTATAAATCGAATAAAATAAGACATTTTTATAGACACGTCAGATAAAGTATTCCACTCTGAGAGCGAGAGAAGCTGTCTTCACGCTCCTGCTGCATAAACTACTACAAGCTTCCTATTTTTTCTGGAGGAGGAAGAGAGAGGGTTCACAAGACATTATTACTATTACACACCATACAACAGCACATCTCCCTCCTTCATCAGTATTTTTTTTGTCTAAAGTCGGTATATAATATTAATATTGGATATTATAAAAAAACATATAGTGATGGAGATGGTAGTATGTTGGTGGTGCGACATTTTTTTCCAGTAAAATGTTTTTCTGGGCAAAAAGAAAGTCAATATGATTTCACTCTCGATTTTTTTTCATTTTTTTCGCTTTTTTGCTATCTTCCTCCTTCTATCTTGCCTCCTGCCACAGGGAAAAAGCTCCTTATACTCAAGGATCGTAATATTCATCGTAATCCACTTAGAATGACAGACACCCATTATTTCTCTTCCTGTGTGCATGCTATATATCTTTATATATGTAGGTATATCTGAAATTCGGTCTTGTTCTAGTAAAATAGATAGTGTGTGTGTGTGTGTGTGTGTGTGAGAGAGAGAGAGATTGGTGTATATTCTACTTTATATATCTTCATGTTATTTATATATCCTGGAGGAGTAGCAACAGCAGAGTAGGGACAGCAGAAAAGGCAAAACCTCTCACATTTTATTTTTTTTTCACTATTTTCCTACCCTGATTTTCTTTCCAGCTGCAGCAAACAATAGAAAAAAATATATTTATATTTAGAAAGTTAGATTGAAAGAAAAAAAGGACTTTCTTCTCCCGAAAATAAAAATCTTTTTAAATTTATATTCATACCACCACACAGTTTTTTAACAAAAAAAAAATTATTGCTTGTATATATATTTTTTGTAGATTTTATATCAGAAATTGGAATATATGCATACATGATTCATAAGGGCAATATGGAGAAAAAAACATTGAGAAAGTGAAGATAGAGAGAGCCTCAAGATATTATTGCCATCTTCTTCTTTTTGTGTGTGCGTTTGTCCTCTTTGGTTTTTTTTAAACAGAGAAAATAAAATAAAATTGAAATAAAATCAGTTCCAGTCTTGAAATTTTTTTGGGTTATTTACATAAAATATTATAATATTTAATAGAGGAATAAGAAGAGAGGCTCAAGTAAAATGTTTTGTCGTAATTGAATGAGTACACACACATACGCTCAGGGAATTCATGTGTATTTTATTGGCTTTCGTGTTACTCATAAATGTCACGGGCGAAGAAAGAGAGAGAGAGAGACGATGAAGACGAGAAAATTGTAAAGTTATCTCGCGTTGAAAATGGAATTTCCCTTATTTCCGTTTTCTTCTACAAAACCTCCCTCATCATCACACACCATAGCACTCCTACTATACTTCCTATACTAAATCAACAGCCATTTAGGTATATAAACTTTGCTGGCAGGTTTGCATTCGTGCTGATATGGACGCAACTCTTTTGTTTGTTGCTCAACCTCATCATCATCATCATCATCTCCTCATAAGCACAGCAGCACACACACTTATAATGCTTATTTTACTAGCTGTTTTTTGTTTCGTCATCATCATATTTTCTTGTACGTTTATTCCGTGAGAATCAACAATCTGCTTTTTTTTCCTTGTGAAACTATCCACCATGGTGGAATGAGATGGTAGGGTTGTCATGCACATGTTGCTGATTTCATCAAAACTTTTTCTCGTGGCACAAAAATAAAAGTAGCAAGAAAAACATGGGAAACTAGACGCTCAACCCTACACAGCTTCCTCTTAAACTTTGCTTCTCTCTCTCTCTTTCTTTCTTGACGTTAATTAATCTGGTGATACTTTTTGAATATGATTTTAATTAGGATGTCTCAAGTCATTTTTTGAGAATGAGGAGAGAGCTAATAATGTAAGCTACGACAGTATTTTTATGGAAGATGATGATAAGAGCGACAATATATTTTTTGATTTGATTTTTTTTCCTGATCACAGCTTAAAAAAGTCCACAGGGCAGCAATATAAATTGACATTTTGTTAATCTCACACATCACCATTTTCATCATGATTACCAACGCCTTTTCATTATTAACTTTTTTTCACGCGTAGTGGCTTGAAGATTGCCTGGAGTTGTTTGGAAAATGAAATATATTACGCCTTTTCATCATTAACTTTTTTTTCACGCGTAGTGGCTTGAAGATTGCCTGGAGTTGTTTGGAAAATGAAATATATTTTTTTTTTGAGTCAATAAAAAAAGACATATGGAGTTTAAGGAAATAGTTTGATGATACATTTAAGTTCACTCATTCATTAAAATGGTATGATGATGATTAGAGGAACAAGACCCAAGGCAAGAAGAGAGCAGATGAGCGGAAGCAAATGTAGTAAAGGCTGCGAAGATACAGGGGCACCCAACCAGGGTTAAAGTTTTTTGAAGCTTGATGCAAATTGGATTAAATCATATCAAATGAATCCTTCTTGAGGAAGAAGATGTCGACAGAGAGAGAGAGAGAGAGAGGGATTTTCTAATGGGAACCAAATCAACTTGTACCAGTTGCAATCTTAAATTGTTATGCAAATATTATGTTAAAGGTAATTTTAAAGGGAAACTTATGAGAAAGAGAGAGGGTGAGAGAGAGAGAAAGTGATTTTCTTTTCGATCACTTCCGCTTTATGCACACAGCAAAATGTATGTAAAAGTAGCTTTGAGTGAGGAAAAAAGGGGGATGGTGATGATGATAGGGAAAAGGGAGAAAATGAACCCATAACGCTTTTAATGTGCGGAGGAGTAAAATATTATATGCTTAGGTATATAGCTTGAACTCCTTATAAATCCCTTTTTCACAAAGTATTAAAAAAGGAGAAAATGAACCCATAACGCTTTTAATGTGCGGAGGAGTAAAATATTATATGCTTAGGTATATAGCTTGAACTCCTTATAAATCCCTTTTTCACAAAGCATTCACGCATAAAAAAGTGTTCACATTTCCACGTGACTTTTGATCTTTGACTTGTTCCACTTGAAGGATAACATTTACCTCCAATATATATGCCTTTAAGCAAGGAAAAGGTGATATATCCCAACCCTTCTTCTTCTTTTTCATCTTTTCCTGGTGACTTGTCGTCGAAAAAAAAACTAGTAAGGGAGCCAGTCAGAGAGAAAGTGAGTGAGTTGGAAGATAAGTATGCCTACATATATATTTTTTCTCAAAAAAAGTGATCCGAGAAAAATGTTGCATTAGGAAATTCAAAATGCGTGTATCAAAGTAAAAGTATAAAACGATTGAATGAACAGGAAAATGATTGAGAAAAGCGTTTTATTGCTGGTTATGCTTCTATGATAAAAAAAGGAGAAAAAAAATCTCATCCTTTTTTTTCTATAAAGGTATATATGCATTATATATTATCTAATACACCATATTATCATCCTTGTGTGTGTGACATTCCGTGCTGGAAAATGTTGTGTTGTGTCGTCGTTGTCGTGTTCGCAGCGTAGAATATTTCTTTGTTGTTCACGCTTCCATTGGCGCTTATATATTTTTTTTGATGTTGTGTCGTCGTTGTCGTGTTCGCAGCGTAGAATATTTCTTTGTTGTTCACGCTTCCATTGGCGCTTATATATTTTTTGCTACATTGCATACTTCACAAATAACTTATGCCTATAAAATCCTTTCCTTCTTCTTCTACCTCCTTGTAGGAAAATTCGAAAAGAGGAAGAAAAATCATTGCATGTAAAAGCTTTTTTTTCTCTCTCAATCCTTTTCATACAGTGACAACAAATCAGCTCGACAAAAAAAATAAGATGAGGACAACATGTTTTGCATTTTATGCACCAGAGGAACTAATGCTATTTCATAAATTCATTTTTTCTTGTGGAATGAAATGGATGCAGTCATACAGTCGTGATTGACTCACANGATTCTTGTGTGATCTTGGTGGGGATGATGAAGGCGATCAACCCAATAACAAGTCACGCAAAAAAAGCAAAAAATATAAATCATTGGATTTAAGCATTTAAAATTTTCCAATGCACTCGCAATATTTACAGATCATAGTTTACATGGATATTATTATTATGAAGATTTGAGACTGGTGACCTGGCTTTTTTTGTACACACATGCAAGCCAGTAAGTTGAAAGGTAAGGATTACGTAGCACATTTTTTTCTTTTTTCCAAACGACAAAATCCAAAACACACAAAAGTTCAAAGCTCAAAACCTGCTTGTTGCAGAGAAACAAAAAAGGGTTTATGTAAAAAAGAAGAAGAAGGATTTTTGTGTATGGTACTGCCACTTGATCAGGTGCCACATAGCCTTGATACTTGTAAACGACGCTGACTTTTTATACTACCCACTAATTTTTATGAAAAAGCATATCCGTTTCGTTTTCTCGTAATCCTTCCATGACATAAAGGGTCACAAGGAAATATGAAATTGGAGGTTCCCCGTAACAGCCATATACCTTTACAATTTATTGGATACATGCAGTTAAGCACATAACATATTTATTTATAAGCTTTGAAGAGTCCACTCCTGTTACTTTGGAAATATTTTTTTTGGGTAGTAAAGTGTGTGCTTGATTCGTTTGGAAACCACCACCAGCTTTCTATTCCTCCTCCTCCTATTTTCAAGAGGATAACTTTTGTTAATCCGAGCAAACATGATAAGCTCATTTATAATGGCTTCATATGAGCATTTTCCTCTTTTTGCTTGCCTCTCTACAGAATACCACATGCATATACCTACATGTTATAGATATCCAAAATAAATTTGTATTCTCCAATTTCATAATATTTCCTTATTTTAGTATTAAATGTACAATTACAGCAAAGCATAGACACAATTGTATGGGTGGTGGTGGTGATGGTAGCGGAGGTAAAGGGCTCTTACATCATCATTGAACCAATGAGCATTCCAAAAATTAGGTTGTCAACTAAACGCATTAATCTGCTTTTATAGTGTTTCGTAATTCTCTTTGCTTCATAATAATAATAATAATACCAACAAAGGAAATGGTGGAACACTTTTGCTAATTCCTTCCAAAAATTCTCCAGTGCAGTCGCGCTGTGGTAGTAAGGCTTTCAAATTATCGATTGACTAATAATAATAATAATAGTGCTTTTGGTTTTCAATGTAAAGTATATCATGTACTTTACATATTACACGATCATCACCGTTTTTCCACCAGAAGAACAACAGCACAAAGAGATATGCTTTTTGTTTTTTCCCCTCTCTCCATTTATTCCATTCAAATTATTATAAAAATTTTTTTTGGGAGAGAGTGGCTTTTGCAAATGAATTTCACTCTATTTTTTTCTGAAGCAAAAATAAATATTGGGCAAAAGTGAAGTAGATGATTCCTAGTACTGCTCTGCTTTTAGTAATCATAATACTCTTCAACTGGTTCAAACTCCAAAGTATACCAAACTGTCAGATGAGTTGTTGTACAATTTTTTTTGGAGGGAAATGAACACACCGACATTTCTAATAATGTGAGCATTGTCTGTCTAATTTATAACGAGATATTTATTTATACACACACATTTTCTGTTTTATTTTACTCTCCATTTAAATCCCAAAAAACAAGTGGCACAAAAGTAAAATAGGTAGTAGGAGAGACAAGTTGATTTGATATTTGGGATGCTAGTTATTTTGGAAAGGATTTTCTATGCATTTAGTTTTCCCATTTGAGTAACATACAACCCACTTCTCTCTCTCTCTCTCTGTTCCACCACTAATTTATTCAATAGCACTGAAGAGATTCAGTGTACCATGCCAACTTTCAGCCAATCCACCACCATCATCATCATCATCATCTAAAAAGTCGACTCAACTGGTCTACTTGTTGTTGTTGCTGTGCCCACATAATACAACTTTTATTCTTTCCACTGCACTACTACCATTCCTCCTGCCAACAAATTATTTTCACTTTAAGTAGTTTTGCAAATTCTCAGCAATTTTATTGAACATCACAGACCTACCACCTATAGCCACCACCCCTCACCTCTATTGATCAGAGAACAAGAGAGCGGCCCTGGAGTCGACTACTTTTAAATACAAATATGCTTAATATGTTAAATAGAAAGGTATAAATAAATGTCTACATCCCGTGCTCCCTCTCTCCTTATAATTAACAAAGTTAAGAAGAATGAATGTCAGGCTGATGAAGAGGTAATTAACGAGAGACCTTGACGTTTGTCCGTCAATCCATTTATGAGCAAAACAATTGTCTACTATGCCGCAATACAAACGACAGTCATCATGATCATCAGCCCATCATTAAGCAATTTTACCAATTTTCCCGAGTATAGTCACAAAAGTACACTGATATGAATATACAGAGAGGAGTCAAGTGAAGCCACATGTTCATTGGATAATATTAGGAGCTTTGGAAAACCATGCCATTTCCATGCTCTTCTTCTTCTTCTTCTTCTCTCTCTCTCTCTCTCTCTCTTGTTGGTCTTCTGGTAATCAATATGGAAGTGCCCAAGACTGCCTTAAATTCATTATAGCCCTTGTGGCTCCCGTACAAAATGTAATGAGTGTAATTTACAAACTTTCCTTGCTCCGCTGGAGAAACATAAACAGAGGGTTAAATGAGTTTTCGACGGTAGACAATGGCTGGCGTAGCACAAGAGCAGAAGCAGAGGTACATTTTCTCTGTTTTTAGCTTTCAACTCTCTCTCTGTTGAACATCTGTAATAACAGCAGTGCACATACAACAACCTAAAAACATTTTGTGCTCACCCTCTCCTCACTCAAGTCAGCAGTATAGTGGTTTCTCAATCTGACAGTACAGAAAAAAACTAAAAAAAAACTAAATGCTACGAACCAAAGTTATATAAGTAAACTGGGAACGGATGTATGTATATATAGCCTAGTGGTTGTAGTACCCGCTTTACAAAGTAAAATATATATAAATCGGAAACTGGCTCACACAAAGACTATCAGCTGCACACAGAACAAAATAAATATAAAAAGTTGCTTGTGTCATAGTTCCTCAGGGAGTTCCGGTACTGGAATTAGAAATCACTCCTCCAGATTATTATACAACATCTACTTTATATTCTACTTTTTATATTCCTTTTTCTCCTCTCTCTCCCTCTCCATGTATTTCTCTATGCCTTTTTCAAAACTGAATGACTTCATTGTACTCAAATTACGCACCATGTCTAACTGTGAATCACAGTTTTTATAATACCTTTTGTTTATATTTTGACTTGAAAGTGCGTGCTTTTGCGTACTATACTCACTTTGTTCCTACTTCCTATATCCCACATCTCCAATTGAATTTTTATATGAAAAACGGATTGTGCCATCCATAAACGTCCCCAAAGAAAACCGGGAGAGAGGAATAATGAGCAATGCAATTCCCAAAAGCTTCTCCTGTTGCTACCACTACCACTACTCGTTCTGCTGATCCGCTGATGATGTCGAAAAAAAAATCTGTTACCAATATTCTCTCTCTCTTTTTCCCTTGGCTTATTATTCCTACTCAACTCTATCATCGTCCACTCTTTTTTTCAAATCATAGTAATAAATTTTGAATCCACTCAGGAATTCATCTAATTTCAAAGTGCAAAATAAAGATATCAAAAATATATACCATACCCCATCCAACCAAACCACTACTTCTCTTTTAACCATCATC
>JAITYZ010000922.1:0-15424 GCA_027744595.1 Paronellides praefectus
ATAAATACATTGGAAAATCTGTAGGAGCCCTCTTTTGCTCATGTCATATCAGACGTCCATGATTTCAGCTCTCAGTTCAAAACATGAGGTTAAATTTGCGAATTTTTTAAACAAAAAAACTATAAATCCTTTAAATAGTGTTTTTGCGCTCAAAAATTATTTTTTAATTAAATAAATTACACTGCAGACATAATCCGATTAAAATTCTACAATAATTTTTATGCATCCTGATATGGCATGCTACATTTAAATTTATCAACAATAAATTCATCCCTGTATTTACACTATATTTTAACTATTATCCGCATGGGTGTATTCAATAAAGTGTAAATATTTCAAAATACTTCAATTTTACATTGCACATTTCTTTTAGACACATTGCATAATATGTGATTTTTATGAAGAACGAATCATGCGAGAAAATAAGTAAACCACATGAATTTCCAATTCACACATTTCTTTTCCTTGTCCTCATTCATTCATACGCAACTTTGATAAGATGGCATTTGACAGTGAAAACTGGAACATGTAGTTTTTTTATTATTAAATTCCTGTCGATGACCCTTTCTGTCTGACTGATACACTTTGGTTTTTTATCCACACAACCACAACAAGGCAGCATAATATGGATGTATGTATATATATGCATATGTAAGCATTTAATGCTATATATATTCCTTCTCAGTAATACATAAAAATACCACAAGAATTGATTGATCTGAAAAACATTTGAAATGTCTTTTTCTTTTTATTTATGTAATAAAGGCTGTCTAACCAAGAGTTAAATATTCCATCTTCTATCACACCATATTGTACATGTTCATTCATACCCACGCATATATATTTTTCCAATGCCGGAAAAGGGTTTTAGGAATTCCTAGAAAAAGGAAGTGATAAAGATCTGGTAAACAGTGAAAATAGACGAAAATGCTTTTAGAGTAAGAAATTAAATTTTTATTCAAATCACATCTTCATGTGTAGTTTGTGTGTGCCGAGCGAACCGCTCAGAGTATATTTTTTAACTTTTACCAAAAGAGCAAAAAGGTCTCAATCTATTGCGCTGCTGAAGAAAGTTAAAAAAAGTATACACAAAAATATCCTATAATATATATCTATCTATACTACTACCAAGTGTACATACATGGGAACATCTGAGAACACACACAAAAAGAGAGAGAATATTTTTCATGTGACGGGGTATGGTTGAGCGAGTAGATGAATGAAGTGGCATCAACATGGTGAAGTTTACTCAAGAGGTTTAATCTAGTTGTCACCTATACCATCGATCTTGTCTTTTTAGACTTCCATTTGTCGACTTGTTTCCTGTCTGATAGCAGGTATCACAATGCTACTCTAGATTAAACGAGCATAATTTTAGCAAACGGTTACGTTGATAAATGTAGGCGAAACTATATATATAGAAAATGGAAACGGGGTGCATATTACAAATATATGAGGAGACCTTATGAACTGTGGCTTGGTGAGTGAGTCTTTATGTTTACCCATCTTCTTGGCAGCTTCACTTTTTTCATCCTTATTTTTCTTCCACATGGCAGTCTGCACGATTTGGAGGTTAAACCATTTGAACCCGTTAAATGCAAGAATTTTTTTCATTTATATCGTTTATCAGCATGTCGAACTATTGCAAAGAATATATATACCCATTTGTATTTTTGTGTATAAAAAGTGTATTTTTTCGGGTGAACCTTTCACTGAAGAAGATGAGAATGATAGAAGAGAGAGAGATAAAGAAAGTTTGAGTAAGCTACGAAGAAAAACAAGAAGTCTTATTAAGAAACAGTGAATAGGTTTTTAGGGAAAAAAGAGCAGATGGGTTTTTCGCCTTTATGCCTTGTTGAGCATCAGCAGAGGTACCTAGTCAAATGATATGGTACTTTTGGGAGAATGCAACTGTGATTAGCATTCAAGACATGAAGGTATTCAAGACGGATTGACGCCTGATCTGAAACTAAAGAAGTTTAAAATGTTGGTCTTCTCCCTCCTCTTTTTAAACAACAACGTCTTTAGCCTTCTCTGGAGTTTCAAAAAAAATCGAGCTTCACTTTCCCTTTCCTTTTTTCCCTTCCCTATTTCAACATTTTCTTTCAATGCAGACATATTTTCACACTCTTCTGTGCTGCTTCCTGTTTGAGTCTCCTGTCGTTTGAACAGGAAAAAGCTCTTGTTAAAGAGAGAGCGCGAGAGGAATAGTAGCTTGCGTGTAGTAGTGTGAGTTGCTTTCAACTGCTTTGTAAAAAGATAAAGAAAACAAAATAGGTGAGCTTAAATAATGATTTACACTCAAACCGTAACACACACTACTCCTCTGTGACATGGCTTTGGTAAAAGATTCTATTCTGCTGGTGTGAGATCCATCTGCATTTCTCTTGTGGTGCTAATCTTTTATTTAGAACAGCTAATTTGGGTCGAGAGAGGATGAGAGGTGAGGTGAGTGCAATTTCAAGAAAGTGAGTGCCACATCCACTAAAGAGGTGGTTTCTTTCAATGATTTCGACGTTTGAGGAATTACAAATGACTTTGTTCCTTGTCTTCTAAAAAAACAAACATCCTGACTATTTGGGTATATTCCTATACTCGAATGTGAAATTTTCATCCTACCAGCCCGGAAGCACGTAAAATTGTGCCGTATTCAAAAAATATTGTTAGCAAATTACACCTTACAATTCAGCAATACACAAAACAACAATACAATCAGCATTCAATATAAAATAATATAAAATAGTAGTCATTCAACAATAATTTTGAACTATTTTAGGTTTTATACCATTCAATGCAAGCTGCTAATAACGATCTCCGTCTCTATTTTTTTTGTTTACTTTGCATTCACTTGATTGAACATGATATATACGGCATACATAACAAGTCTATATCTCGTTTGGTGCAAATAATGCAAAAGGGTTTCATCATCTTTTTTTAACCAAAACTCTTCTGACAAGTAATCATCAAAACTTTTGGTAAACTTGTCTTGCTTTCTATTTCAATTGGTCATAAAGCTGCATGAAATTATATTGCTTGCGTTGAAAAGTGCCTCTTTTGCTTCTTTATTATGTGATACGAACGGCGAGCCAATGAGTACATCTGGTTGTTCTCTAATCCAACTAAAATTGTTATAGTGGGCGATATAAGAACAGAAGTTTCCGGTCCTGGTGCACAACTTCATTTTACAAGTTGTAAATTACAACTTACGTTTAGGTCTGGGTAAAGTTTTGTGGAGCAGATATGTACATAGCACATATCATTATATGGTTTTCTCACTACTGCTACCACAGCATACTTTATATATACGTACTCCATTTTGTAGGGTGAAAGGAAAATGAGTGGACGTATTCAAACTTCAATTAAAGTTCCAAAACGTTCAACTTTACTGCTACTGAGGCAAAAAGTATTCGAAATAATGCGTGCAGTCGTATAGTAAATGTACATAAATATATGTGGCTAGGTACGGCATTAAATGTATTTATTGTGCCAAAAGTAACCTGATGATGATGCGAGTGACGATTACAGTTTTGTTGTACTTTCTAAATTTCAATGTTCATTCGTCCAGAAAGTGTGGATCGGTTTGTTTGAGAGAAATGTATCTTCAAAATGCGGTTGGTTGATTTATATACCAGTAGTAGTAGCAGTAGAAATTGTATAGTAACTTCTTTTATGGGGTATTTAATGGTAAAATTATTCACAGCTTAGTTAACACAATAGCACTTCACCCCAAAATTGGTTGGGACGGACGGTTTGTGGGTTATATCCTCCTTTCCACAGTTTGGGTTATATACTCTGTCAGAGTTTGGCAGTTTTATTTCACGCTCTACAACAAAACGCTATACTGCCACCGCTACTAATGTACAAAACAAACTTATTATGATGATGGCTACTGTGAGTAAGTTTGGATGGCAAGATGAGAAACATCAGAGAGAAAGATCACTGCAATAAATGAAGAATGATAAACTTGAAACCACTTTGTGAATTATTCCGTAGTAGTCAGACCAAAGTATAAAACCGCTTGCAGTCTCTGCACTGTCGCAGTCAACTTCCTTAAAACTTTTAAGATTCCTGCTCAAACCACTAGAGCCTGAAAACAGGTTCAGCCTTCAAGTATTTCTTATGAAAACACAGATTTTACATGAGTTGCCGTTGTCCCTTTTACTTCATCTTGCCTACTTCCTGTTCTCTAAAGCACATTATTATTATATCACTCTAATCAACCCTACCCTAAACTCTCAAAAATAACTGCATGCGTACTCCCCACCACGCAGTAGATTTTGGCAGCAACGGTGCAGTGGCGTGAAAAGCTATTAATGAAAAAACTTTTTAAAAAAATTGTGAGAGCTCTACAGGTTCTTTCACTCACTTTTAACCGTTGAACACACACCTCGGCTAACTACTACTTCTTCGATCAGACAACTTTCTTGTTTTCTCACGACTTCCTATCCAATTCAATTTCCTTCAGTCTTAACCATTTTAATTCTGTTTTGATTTTAATAAACTGTTCACTTTTGTGTAGTTACACCCGAAGTGAAATTCCCATTCAATTTACATATAGGTGCGTATTTACATTTATGTAAGGGTTTGGAGCTAAAATGCATTTTTTGTTTCAGTCTGGTTTGTAGTTTTTACAGATTTAATATTAACAGAATGGGGCGCTTTGATAATTGAAAATGTCAATTGGAAACAGTTCAGGTATTACGATTTGCTTATTTAGTTAAAAGAGAAAATTCTATGCATATCTTATGCATGTATAAAAAAGATTACGTACATGTAGATTTGCTTTAAGGGTTTTTGCGGATTAGCAATCATAAAATCTTTACGGAAATTATGCAGTAAATGCACGTATAAATAATACAATTATATCAATGATATATAAATGTTTGAGTGAGACTTGCCATTTAAAGTGAGATACTTTTATCATTTTTACTTTCACTTTTACGACGAATCTTAATGGTTATATGTAGATTGTTAAATAATTAAGTATAGATGGACGTTAGTGGACGAAACCTGCCACCATAACAAGGAAAGAATTATCATTATATACATTACAGCATTGAGAGAAAACAAGAAAAAATTATCATTATGTGGGGTATTGGTAACCATTCAGAGTCATTCTGACAGCATACATGCCATTAAACTATACACACTATAATTTAAACGGAGAAAGCCCAGCAAAAATAAAAAAATAAAATTCATATTCTTGTCTTGTAGAGAGTCCTCATATATCTCAATTTCAAGCCATTTCTTCAGTCCATTTGAATAGATTTAGTTTTTCAGGTTTGTTTACCAAGTATACATGCACAAGCCAACCACCACGATATGAACTAACGATCTCGTTGTTTGTGATGCAGCAAGCACCAGGAAAAAAATACTCAGTTGAATGATCCACACACGTACATTTACTACATATCATAAGTATGAATTTGTACAATGTACAACCATTTTCTCTGGCGAACATATCTTTGTATGCATGTGAACAACGTGAGAAGAATGACGACGAAGAAAGAAGATGGAAAGGGAGAGTTTTTTTGTACCACGCCACAAGGTATGCTGCAGCGACACTATTATGGGATGTGATGTGTTGCAGAGGAGGGGGTGCTCTCATCTTTTATTTTATATAAAAAAAGCCTTCATTCCATGGCCATGATAGTAGGCTTGAGGTGGTGGTCGTATAAAAGGTGGTAGGTGAAAAAGGTGTCTCCTCATCCCTACCATCAAAACCACTCTTTGCATTATTATCTCTTTCCATACCTTTTCTGTCTCCCTTCTTCTTTTCTTTTTTCTCCTTCAAACTGTATAAACTTTTGTTGGTATAGTTCACAAGGGAGAAAAACAAGTTGTTTATTTGCCGGAAGTATATTTTGTGACAATGCGATTTAAATAAAATTTTCTGGCATTGTTGCTTGTTTTTGTAAAAGCGTGGTTGAAATGTACAAGTGTTTTACATTCCAACAAAGCCCATCTCTACTTTGTGTATGTATTTATATAACGATAGGAATGAGAAGCAGTGAAGTAAACTTTAAAAAACGAGATATGAATAAAATCCTTAAAATGATAATGATGTGTTCAAATCCCATTGGATTTAAGAATGTAAGTGCTTGCTTACATCACACCTACCACTTGGATGAAATTACGTAGGCATCAAACATTTATTACGTCTTTTGAAAAAGTTTGGAGCGCAAGTGGTAAAATAACAATGGAATTATGATAATTTTTAAGGTGAAAGCAATACCAAAGCCCCAATTCATAAGTAGTCCTTTTTTGTCTTCGTTTTGTCACGTCACCAGAGCATATGGTAAAAAAATGTCAACCATATCGGAATGTTTACTCAAAAGGAGAAAAATTATATAGAAATTCTAAAAATAAACAGAATAATGATTGAATATTAAAAGAAACTGATAAAATCATCTTCTATTGAAGAATATGTTTGGATGTGAAAGAACAGGACATTTAAAATTAAAACGCATTTTCATAATACCTAATTTATATAAATCCAAGGAAAAACACAAGATCTTTCAATAAAACAAGTCACAAGTGGAGATGATGTAAATGCAGTGTGATCTCTCCCTTTTCATAACAAACACTCGCAAAGAAAAGGAAATAAAACAATCTTGAGATTGAGTTGTAAGAGATCCTGATAGTGAGTGGGAGGAAAAAGCTCATTACAATTAGTCACAGGCGAATTCTTCTCAAAACAAACTTTTTCTAGGTAAATACTTTCATATTATGTGGAAAAATACGATCAAGAGTGGCGGGGAAAACTTTTAAGGATGGATGGGAATAAAGATCAAATCGAGCAATAATCCACGCACTTTTTTCCATTTTCCCATAATATCCCATTTTATTCCTTTCCAGTGTTAAACAAACAATAAAAGGAATATTATGGATGTTTGTATATTTGACAGTTAAGTGTGAAGAAGGGAAAATGGAAAGATTATGTTTATAAGCTTAGCTCTATAATTTTTTTTGGTTTAAATAAGTAGTTTTCTTATATCATACTTTTTGATTGATTATCGTATCATTATCTATTTTCGGGTAGAATTGATATCCACTTTGGAATGTTTATTTATAAATATTACAACAACTAACAAATCCTCTACGATCTGTATTGCTAGCTATTTAACAAATCTTTTTAATTTTGAATTTAGGTGTCAAAGTATTTTATTAAAAGAATTATTGAAACAAACCTTATGTGATCCCAAGTTTTCTACTACACATGGCAAAGAGGCATCCCTTCCAACCGCAACAGTCACATTGGGAATAGGTTCTCCAAACTTCGGTTCACGGATTTAGAGCTGAAATATACAAAAAAATATCCATGGGTTAACCATTTTGATTAAACTGCATAATATTTCTTATTTTAATATTCACAAAAAAGCTGTACTTTGTATAAAGTGCGTATATTACTACTGTCAAGTTCCCTTTCACCATGAATATAATAATAATTATTATAATCTGATTTTTCCATTTGAACTGCCATAAAATACCGACAATCTTTTATTCAGACGGCCTTCCATTTAAAAGCATAGAATATTTGCTTATGTGACCTCCAGCTCTCCGCTCCATTAAATACAACATTTAACGACCATAAAATGCAATATCTCCAAACTTCGGTTCCGGATTTAGAGCTGAAATATACAAAAAAATATCCATGGGTTAATCATTTTGATTAAACTGCATAATATTTCTTATTTTAATATTCACAAAAAAGCTGTTTAAATACTTTGTATAAAGTGCATATATTACTACTGTCAAGTTCCCTTTCACCATGAATATAATAATTATTATTGTAATCTGATTTTTCCATTTGAACTGGCATAAAATACCTACAATCTTTTATTCAGACGGCCTTCCATTTAAAAGCATAGAATATTTGCTTATGTGACCTCCAGCTCTCCGCTCCATTAAATACAACATTTAACGACCATAAAATGCAATACTATTTTGGTCTTTTCTTTTTTATATTTATTACGTTCTTATAAGAAAGAAGGATGAAACCATAAAAAAAGAATACATATATGCGATACAAATAAAAAAAATATATAAAAATGGATAGTACAAAACACTCGAGTTCTTTACACAAAATGGTGTAACTAGTTGCATAGCCCATATAAATATATTATGTACTTCAATGACAGCAAATATGTACCTCTTGTTCACAGAAAGATATCATCATGCTGTACTTTGGGTTTATAGATATGCCATATATATGCCATTAGTTAGTATACCAATGACTCTATGAGTTTAAATGCAAAGAAAATCGTTTAAAAGGGAGTTAAAAGGAGAGAAAACTGCTTGTCTGATCCTTCCATGCAGAGCAATTTATTTCCTTCTTCACTTTCTCAGTTCACTTCATTCTACGCAAACATATTGTACAAATGGGAACAGTTTACCCAACCTGTGCAATCCCATCATACAGATACACACAGACAAAAAGAGATATATTTACTTTCTTCTTTCCCTCTTCTTCTTCTTACTTTTCTTCGTCTTCACTGTTGACTGCTTGGGTATAAGAACCTACATTGGTGATACACGTTCCATTCATGTGTGTATTATTTGTATGACCTTAAAATATATATTATCCCGTCGTTGATCCCGCAGACAAAGTGTCGACTTGAGAGGAAGAAGAAAAAAAAGTGGAAATGAACAGAGAATGCCTTAGAGAAAGCGAAAGAAAAGCTGAAGAAATCAAGTTTTCCTCTTTTTTTTGTCGTGGTTGTCTTTTCATTCCCCACGAAAAAAAATACATACATGTGCACATTTCTTTGTAAAAGCAAAAACATCTGAAATCTCAACGAACGTGAGCTACAAGTGCTTCTTTTTTTCTTCTTGGTCTTAATTTATTTTACTTGATACCATGTACAGGTACCCAATACTAGCTAGATAGACATTCTTTTGTGTGGGTGTGCAAAAATGTATGTTGTAGAAAAGTATAATGCCAGTAACAAGTAAATAAAGTCTTGTTGATAGTACGGAACCACCAGAAATAAAAGTGGCTTGGATAAATGTCTTGTTGCTTGTATGCTCACAACAGAACATCTGTGTGTGTTGTGTATGTTTTTGGTGGAGGAAGACATTGTCGCCTTAAATGTTAGTACAACTATTTACGACGACCTCCACAGTATGTCTTCATGTCTTCATGTCTTTTTTACTGGCTTTCTCAAGTGAAGATATATTATATCTCTGCTAGCATTATGTATATGAAGACATTGAGCCGTGCAATATTGTTTTGTGTGCTACAAAATAAAGTGTTGTTGAGGTGGTGGTTTTGTCCAAGAGAGCGAGTTAAGAGAAGTAAAAACGACCATGATCCTATTAGCAAACCAATGTAATCTCTGTTAATTTCCCAACAATTGCACTTTTTTCTTTCTTCACTTGACGTCTTAAGGAACCATAATGTATACAGATTACTCTTTTTCTCTTCTTCACCACCAGACATGTATACATACTTTGTTTACTAGCATAAACTCTTGTAGTTCTCTCATTCTTTGTGTAACGCACATTATATTGTTGTTATAAAAAAAGTTAAACCTAGTCAAGGTTGTCTGTCGCTTTTTAATACATTTCTCTACAGGGTGCTTTAAGAGTTGTAAATGTTTTGCACTCTTAAGAGATTTAATGATCCACTTCTTTCCACTCACTCCTTCCCTACTGTCTTTTTTTCCTTTTTCCTGAAAGATTTAATGACATTACTTGAGGATGAAGCTACTTGGCTATATGCTCTTGCAGTGTATAATACGTATGTAGAAATTCAATCGCAACTCACAACATTACAACAACAACGAATAACCTACAACCTACCTGATTACTTAAATAGTAGAATATAAAATAAAACGTATATGCGAAGATAGTTTTACATATACCACGTGAGAACGTACATTGTACACAGTTGCAGCAACGACAATCGCGAAGAATATATATTTTAACAGATTTTGTATCTCTTTTTACCATTGAAACTCAGCTAACATCGTGCATCCGATTGGATTAACTTGAACTGTAAAGAAGACAGGAATAAGTTAAAAATGGAATCAAATGTACATGTGTACATTTATTTTTTTTTGTATAAAAAGTATTTGATACAATTTGTTATTCTCTTTACACTCAATTTTTTCTTGCTTTTGACAACACACGTAATATGTTTTATTGACTGGTCACAATCCACAGAGAGAGAATATAAANACAAATGTGTATCTTATACCCAGTATACATACAAAAAATGGTTGCGAGAAAAGTACAACAAAAGAGTATTTATATATGTCATGTCCTCCCTTTACTACATACATACGCACATACTTTGATGCTGTGTGTGTGAGTGAACTTTCATCAAATCCCTTTTCTTCCCCCTCTGATTCTCCTTTTCCTTCATTTCATACAACTTGCTTCATTGCGGCACTCTTTTTTCTTTTTTCCCTCAATTTGGTGCATCGCATTGCATCTAAATCTTCACTTTCAATCCCTGTCGCTTATTTCTCTTTTTTCTTCCCGTTCTCGACGGGGGAGTAGAAAAAATGCATCTTCATTCACAAGTCACAACTCACCATCAGCAGCACCATCACACCGCCACCACCAGAGCAATCGCTCATTTTTTTATATCCTCTTTCACTATATTCCATGTTCTCCTTTTATACATCATCTCTATTGTCTATGTTGTATATACTCCATTTGTCCATTTATTTGACTACTGCCGTTGTACACTATGTTCCTTTACGCATTGTAATATTATTGCTTACATATTTTCCTGACTTGAATCTCTCTCTCAGCTTCTCTCACATCACTTATATATGTGATACTCCTTCAAATAACATTCATACATACATATTTACTCTGGAGAATATTCGTGATCGGAAAAAGATGCTCTCTTTTTTTCCTCTCATATCACATAAAAAATTGCATTAAACCTCACATTTTTTTCAATCATTTATTATGCGACATGCCTTCTTTTCCTCAAGGTGAAATTGTGTTGGGGGCGTCAGATAATGCACACATCACATCTTTTGATTTTGTTCAATAAAAGATTCAAACGCGCCATATAAGAAATGAATGTCAATGTGTGTGTGTGTATTATAATAATAGAATGCGTTCATAAAAAGAAAAATTGCAATTGTGGTTGTGGTTTATATGAGCATGTCATTTGTTATTATTGAAGTATTTCTTACACCGGTATATATTTGTAAATGTGCACCGCATATTATTTTGATTGAGGGATCGATTTTACTTTGAATACAGTCATCCTGTATCAAACGCAATGTTGCTGGGTGGAAAATGCACACGGCAACACTATTTAGACTAAAGGTGGATTAGAATTACGCACATCTTTCTGGTATGCCAGTGATAAAGTGTGTATTTTACGCATTTTTCACATGAGAGATTTTTTGTATGCTTCACACAACATGTTGAAATGCATATTATTGTAGGTATAAATATATAAGAAAGATAAGGCGAAAGAAAGCTGGTTTTTGGTGAGTCTGGCAAGCGGATTATAAAAGTATAAAGAACTGATGCGTGAAGTAGAAACCCATTAACATGGGCAATCAAGGAAGGACAATTGCTGGTGAAAGTGGGAATCTTCCAATAAATCTCACCCTTTAGTGCGGATTTTCAGTCCTAAACTCTCATTTATTCAACATCAATGTGGAAAGCCTATGTGGTTTTGGTAACACGTTTATTACCCCCTTTTCATAAGTACGCAGTTGTTGCTTCTATGTTGCGAGATAATGTTGGACTCGTACAATTTTTTTAGCACTTTCATTTACTGCTAAAAATAAATTTAAATAATAAAGTGCATACTTTATTAATTAATTAATTATTATTATTTTTGAAATGCTAGCATTTATTTATTTAGCATATAAACAGTGGCAACAGATAAAAGCGTTAAGATATAAATATCATTATAATAATTTATGTAATTATTATCTCTTAATGGAAAATCCATTAGCACTTTGGAAAATGACACAAGTTAACAAGTGCAAAATAAGTAGTGCATTAAGTAATTGTAATAATGAGTTGAAATGAAGACTACAAATAAATTCGCAATTTTTGCAAATGGCTTTCATTAAAACCCATTTGCAATTTAATGGAATGTTTTTATTTTCTTTTTACAGCAAAATAATAGCACACTTTTGTTTTTTACTCGTTATCTTTTGAAAGATGTGTTTTAAATATTAATATCCTCTATACATACATTTATATTATTGTAAATATATTGTACTGTTGTTTAAAATATTATTATTACGTATTTGAACCTAAGAGTATTCAACTCTATTTTCTACAGAATACACTACCTACATACTTTGCGAGTCGAATTTGTAAAATTGGCAATTTATTGTCGCTTATACAAGCTTATTTGCAAATTTGCATTGCAGTGACTAGAGTGTTTTTTTAGAAGCACCTACGCATATTATGTATATTTTTAAATATAGATGGGCACACAAAAACTAAAAAGCATTTTCCATTCTCTTATACATAATTTAAGTACTAACAGTAGTTCTCTCTCTCTCTCTCTCTCTTTCATTTACACAGAGAATACGACTACATTTACATTATATTTACTGTAGAGAAGCACACACTTACACACATACCATATCAACATACAATACAGTAAGTAGTTTTAGTTAAACATGATGGAAATTTATTGTTGGTTGTCTACTTTTAAGAAAATGAGCTTTTAATATTGAGAGCCGTTTCATTTGAACTCTTCTGCTGCTGCTTGCTTTCTCTGTACTCTTCATAATTTCTCTATACACACACATACGACACTGTGAATATGTTTGAGCGTATATATAATATATACACGTCCTAACATATAATATACCCTCACATAACGCATAACTTATAATAAACATTTTCTCCTTTCAAAAATGTATGCATGTTTAACCATCAAGGAGACAGGCTCATTTAGCCCTTTACTCAAAGTCCTTGTTAGAAATTCTCTCTCTCTCTCTCTCTCTCTATTTTGCTCTTTCTTGTTATTTAGTTAAGTTCAAGTGGCTGTTGTAATAATGTAACCCACTAAAATGGAAACAGGAACAAGGAAGGAGTATATAATATGTATGTAAACTGTGTACACGCAACAACCAAGCAGCTTCAAAGAGAAAAAAATATCCTGCTGAACCTTCGCCCTTTTTTGTATTTGATGTGAGTGGAGTTAGAGTAACTGCTTACTATACTTCCATACTATTTTTTTAAGAAGAAAAAACGTAAAATAGTAAAAAAAGAGAAAAGGATGAAATTGAGTTTTATTTTTATTACAAAAAAATTAGTATTCCGTTTGCTCACTTTGAAATATTTTCTTTTTCATTTCCTCCTTTTTCACAAAAATGAACGTTAATGGGAGGATTGAGAGGATGGAATACATAAATACATAATAACTGTGTGTGTGTATGTAGGTATAACGAAGGCAAATTAGAAACAATGCTGCTCTTTTTGTTGGTAAAGTTATGAAACATGATTGCTGAACAGAAGTAAACGTTAAGATTTCAGTGTATCTTGTCTTAACGCAATATTTGAACTTTTGTAGGAATGTCTTCTGAATTCTTAATGTTGGTAAAGTGGCATAATATGTTATAGTACCGGCTGAGCCCTATAATTTATACAGACTTTATAAGCTTCACAAGTTGTATTGATAGAACACACAAAACAAAGGCGTAAAAGGAGGAGTTTGAATATGAGCAAGTTTATATATTAAAATACGGCATGAAATAATATGACTTGTCATTTTTCGATTAAGATTCATAACTTTTAGTGGCATTTTAGGAAATTTAGAACTCGCTCTGTCACAAGAGAAAGAAAGAAAGCAAGAGAATTTTGTCTTCTGCATTTACAAAAGTTAATGACAATTTAATCCATGTGATAATTTATCAATGTTAAATGCAAATAGTGTATAATAATAAGCTAATATGTATATGTTTTACAAGAATCTGGAAAAAACAGTATGCTATTTATTGTATATATGTAGGTATGTATGATGCACCGATGACAGCATCCATCATTGTTATTATTACACATATTTTTATTTCCTTGCATGAAACTATTTCTTATTTGAAGAACATTTACCGTCTCATTTTTTTACAAACTTTTCGTCCACACACTTTTGCTCTTTTGTTAACCCATCGAAAGTAGAAGCTTATACTTTCATACAGCTGTACAATTTTGTCATATAGGTACATGTAATAAGCGTATATTTATGTATATATATTACCTATTATAACAAAAATGAAACTAGAAAACAACTACAGCACCATATCACCATCACATCCTCATTTGCGAATGTAACGAGCAGTTTTACAAGGTTTCACAATGCTCGCCAGCATGCTGGGCAATCTCGTTTTAGTAAGTTATAAATAGGGGTAAAACGGCCAATTTTATGACTAGACAAACTATCCAGTAAAAGGCACCAATATACCCATTTTTCTCATTCTTTCCCTCATATTTTTTTACCCACACCGCCACCGTCGGTTTCTAACGTTTTGCTCGTTTCTTATTGTCTCGTGTTGCTTCAATATTAAGAAAAAGACAGCATGAAATGATTTTTCCAAGGGAGAAAACTGCAATCTGAGGAGCACCCTGCAGCATAATAATAATATAAATGTACAAGCTTAAAGAATATTACCTTTGCTCAAATCGTTTGTATAACATAACATAACCAACAATAAGTTGTGTACCGGAAGACGAGAAAAAGAAGAAAAAACTATCATGAGGGCAACTGCATACAAGAATATCATATTACATTTGTATATGCATATTTTTCATTCATATATTCATTTTGTATAAAGTGGTATATATTTTTAAGCACAATACTTTTTTTGTATTGTTAGCAAAGGAAAGGGGAAAAAATGTCTCAGCAGATGGTGACGTTTATATGTATTGTTATTACTTTTATTCCTGTTTTGTCCCTATTCATAAAAAGGATGAAAAAAGCATTATTTGATACCAGGATCCATTTCTTCATGAACTTATGACTTGCCTCTCGTAAATACATTCACATTCCAGTACTGTATATATAGTACTTACGAAAAAACATTATTTTGTATTAAGTAGATTTAACGGTGTGTAGAGTTTGTGTTGTGTCCGTTCGCAATATTTATTTGAAACCACATTTATATCGATGTAGTGATGATGATTATATGCCAGTGACACGACATGCATTTTTGCATGCGTTATTGCTCATGATCGTACATGTCCTTCGCTTTTAAATAGTTGGGGAAAGGACAACATACTATCCTGTACTCCGTAAAAAATGTGAGACAGAAACACACCTATTTACATATACATTCATTCTTGTAGTTACTCTACAACAGCTCATTGTCAAATCATGCTTCTCTACATGTTTTTCTGTATCATGGTTATTTAGGATCCAAGTGTTGTAGTAATAAAAGTATGTATTTTACTATCTGCGTAAGCACACCATTCAACTAAAACTGCA
>JAITYZ010000923.1:0-13734 GCA_027744595.1 Paronellides praefectus
TTCCGTGCCATTTCTAAACTAAACTTTTAAAAAGCACCTTTCCTCTATCATCTTTTCTGGATATTTTTTTACAATCTTTTTTATATTTCGGACATTTTTTCTTCTTCTCCTTCACTTTTTATTCATCTGCCTTACTGCAGAACTAGTTTAAGCCCTCATTAATTAGGGATAACATATTATGTTTAAGTGTCATATTAAAAACAGACTGATCTTGAAGTACAAACGTATCTAGCATGTGTATTTGTTATACTTTTTTAAATCAATCAGCTATTATTATCTTGTACTCTTCATTATCTCTTTTAGTTACTTTTTTATTGTTATTTTTATATCATTTTTATTGTGTTTTTTCTTTAAGTGTGTAGTTTAGAAAAGAATAATTTTCTCTCCCTTCAGACAGGGCAGAGGGAAACCGTTCTTTCACATGCATTTATCTAAATAATAATAATTGTTTTAGATATAATAATCTTACTCCTCACTTTTCACACACATTTAACATCTTTGATTTTATTTCATTGAACGAATGACGAAAAATTCATATATGTGACGACGAAAATTTGACAGTTTTGTTTATACTCATGTAATAATATGAAAATTTTGTATAAAAAAACGTAGTTTAGTTTTGCTGACTGCTGCCGTCCGAGTCCTCATGTGTCAAAAATTTTGCTTAAAGTAGTTGTGTACACATAAAACATAGGTATATTTCACAGTCATGGTATACCTATGCAATTAAGGAAAAAGGCTACTATGCACATGGCATGACATTATGCGTGCTGTTGTGTTTGAGGCCTGAGGACATTAAATTCTATTGTTATTCAGCTAGGTAAGCTAGCAAATCAAGTTGATGCGGTTGTTAGTTGATGATGCTTCAGATCATCATCTTTTCTCAGTAAACATTATTGTTTTGATGATTGTTTGTAGATAATGTACACTTGCACGCAAAATTTGATAATAATGGACTTTAGAAAAGAATTAACTGTATTGGTCGTAGTTGTAAGCAGTAGTGTGTAGTTTACATAGTGTGTAGAGTAGTGACAGAGCATTGTCCGTTGAAGTCACGTAGGCACGAGGGATTTCCTCTGGTCTGGTCAAAGGACTGTTTAATATTTTCCACGTGCAAGTAGACTGATGAACGTATGTAATAAAAAAAATATACTCAAATAATCGATGTTGATGGTGGTGATACGTCCTTGCCAGTTCGGAAGGAAGTTTCAGTATACATTTTTTCTTGACAATTATTATTACCTCCGCTAAAGTGTGGTTTGGTTTGGATTTGGTTTGACGAAAAATAAAAGACTTTTACGAGGAAATAAGTGTATACCTACATATTTAGCGTTAGCACGTGTATTTGCCGGTGTCTGGCCAAAATGTGAATGATCTTTGTTTTTTTGTTATTGTTTTTTTGTTATTGTTGATTGATACAATATGCAAGCTTTAAAATGAATTTTAAAAATCATATAAAACTTCTCTTTTACAAAAAGGTGCCATAATAGTAGTTATTTTATAGCAATATGCAATTTAAACTAACGTGATATGCAATTATACTAACAACACGGTTTGTCTGCTCATATTTGGTTTTTTTGAACTAATAACATTTTAAAGCGGCCAGAGATAACTGGCTCTTAGCCATATTTTTGTGCGTATATGCAAATTTTGGGTTTTGTTACGCATGTGCGTGTGTGTGAGAATGCAAACAGTATTTTTTTATGTGACATGACTTCAAACAAGGAACATTTTTATAAATTTGCGTGATCAGTTACAAAAAAGGTGCAAAGTGTCAATGGGATGTTATGTGCCAAATGATGGTATCTGCGTTGCACTCTGAATTGCAACATTTTTATTACTTGACATAAAGGCGAACTTGACAGATCACTTTTACTTTCGCTTTAAATTTGTAAGCTGGGTATGTATGTTGGTGGCTTAAGGTATACTGATTACGAGTAGGAAGATAACTTGATTTGGCAGGGTTTTAAATAGGTAAAGTAAAGTGCGTACACTGAATACTTAGGTACCCTTTACGTTTGTATTTTAATGCTTTTTGTGTGATTTACTGAGACAAATCCAATGGGAAATGAAATTTTTAAAAACATTTACACATTATTATGCAGTTTTTGTAGACAGGAAGAGTGATGATGATGGTCAATCTTGAACATAAAAGGCAAAATGTATCATGAAAATTTAATTTACAAACTTGATAACTTGTTGATTGGTATATCGCCAGACATATCGGAACACCAACTATTTTTAAAGGAATCTTATTTGTCATATGAAGAATTGTAATCATGCGTGGAAAACTGCGTGAAAGCTTATTTGTAATGAAGTGATACACCAGATACACAAACCAGAAGCAAATTACAAATTATGTGTTTGTAAATTTTAGTGAGTTGTTATAAAATATTGGTTTGATGGATGATAAACAATTTAAAAAACTACGGAAGAAGCAATGATTTTCAAATTCTATTCTTTTTAGACCATCTTTGTGAGCAATTTTAATTGTTCAATTCCGTTTTTTTGAAAATTAACCACATGGTCATATATTTTTACATTAGTTTTCTTGAACAAAAATCTGAAATAAATTAAATACTTTGTCTACTTTAATTAACGTCGTTCGTTGAGGACTTTTCAAAATAATTATAGTGGACACTGTAGCAGATAATCAATTACTCGATCGCCCAAGACGATCAACCAGAAAAATCAATAAAGCTTGCTTGTTAATATTTTGACAAATTGCTTTTAATGATAGGCTACTAGGCACTTGAGCTCGTTACCAAATTATAAACAGATCCATCCTTTCCTTAAAAAGAAAGATTTTTTTTACTCATAAATACGACAGGTGTGCCCACTCCACCTTATTCTGTGTTTGCACATAAACACCTTGTTATACAAACATTTTTTATGTTGTGGTAGTCCTTTAAATTGAGATAAATGCACTGTGAAACCTCTAGACAAAAATTATATTAATTTATCTAGTTTCAATGACTCTTGTCTCTCTATTCATTCTTCTTCTAGATCAACCTCATTAAACTATAAAGCGAATTATTCATAATAGAAAAAAAACTACTTCAGATTATTATGTCATTGGTCGTGAACAAGTAGTAACGTTCCTCTGATGGCTTTACTTGGAAATTAATAAATCACAATCAAAAATTCAATTTGACAAGTGATATGATTAAAAGTAGTGCACTCCAATTATGCATACTGCAAGCACGTAGGTACTTATCTTCAATTATATCAAAAATGAATGAATGACGATGAACAAAAGTTACTAGTTTACATCTTCATTTTGTCAATGCAACACTTGTCTCTTTTGTGGCTTCATTATCGGTCATCTGCATCTCTTCAAACACAGCAAAGTTAATTTAGCCTTCTGTCAATTCCTTTTTTAGCCAATAAGCAATTTTCCATTATAACTTTTCTTTATTTCTCAATTACAATCAGTCAACATTGTCAGTTTAGTATTTCTTTAATTGTTCTTGGAATACATTTCTAATTATGTTTTTTTCCTTCAAGTTTGCCACTAATTATTGGTTGGATAGCTACTTAATAGATGCACAAAAAATGTAATTTCATGTTGTATGCCTATCATTGCAGAGGCGTATATTGTACCAATTAAGTTGTACGATAGTAAGCTAACAATAAAAACAATACTTGTTCAGGTGAAGGTGCCAAAGTGTTTGTTCCTGTGTACAAAGTGCCATTTTTAAAAAGTTTAGTAGTCAATAAGTCAATATACAGCTCTCTATCCTGACTTTAATTTTATTTGTTTACTACTGTGAGGTAACTTTTTTTTATTACTATTATCATTATAACTACTACATCATGACATGATGTGAAGAAAACACCGCTCAACAGGTAGTTTGGTAGAATAAAAAAAGGAAAAAAATATTATGTGGTTCAATAAATTGTGCTGCTGCATCTTTATGCAAATTTACATTAATAATAATAAAAGGTATATTTTTATGCAGAGCAGACGAAAAGAAGTTGAGCTTTTGTAATTTCTGCAATATTATTTATTTTGATTGTCGAGTGGTACGAGGGTGGATCTGAATCGATTTTCACTTGATATCACTATCATCATTGGTTTGGTGAGAGAGAAAAGGGTAAAACTAAAAATACGTCATCATTATCAACGTCGTCTTGTCTGACTACTGCATTTTGATATAAAATCTAATGAGTAATCGGCAGCTAGCAGCATGGGGGGATGATTAGCCATGTAGAATTCTTTTGATCACTGGTTATAGAAGAACATTAGAATTAAGAAAACTAGAAGTTCTGGTTTGTTAGATGAAGGAAATATGCAAAAATACCTTACTACAAATAGGTATACATATATTTATGTCTAAGGTTTTTGCTTTCACACGCACAAAAAATATTATAGAAACCATAATTCTCTATCCAACATTTTTGAAGGCTAGGTATTTTGTTGTAATAAAATTACAGCTAGTAACATTAATTGATTATTGATGATAATTTTAAAATTATTTAAAGAGGAATTGCAAATACATAATGAAATATATTTGAATTTTGTGAGGGGGATAATATAGTTGATAATGTATGTACCTACCTATAAAAAACTACAAACATTTAGATGTAATTGTGAACACATAATATGTGAGAGGTGGAAAATTCTTTAAATTCTTGGTTCATAGTTCACTGGCCATGAAAGAAATTTAAATATATTTTTTTTGAATTCACCAGTGGTAATTGAATTTAACTACCTACGGTTATTAGCAAACATAAACAAAAGTGTATAATATTTTTAAATTCAAGGAAGCGGAAAGAGTAAAAAAAACATTTTTGGAAATCGTCAATTCAGTGTTTGCTCTTAGAAAATTGGTTACCATTAAAATGGAAAATTTTATATCAGGATACTGGAACATTTTCAAACTTTTAAGGAGGATCCTTCTTTGCCAAAAAAAGAAAGAGCATTTTTGGGGTTATTTGACTTGTGAAGATGTCAATATGTAGACAAGACAGGCAGCATAAAATATACAATGCAAAGGGTTCCTGAACTAAACGAACATTTGATCTGTTTTGCAAGTGTAAAATGTTAAGTAGCGATAAATAAACAGAGCAACTCTCTCAAAACTCTCAACCAAAGGTCCACCGCTCGAGTTACATATTATTTGAAACCTTTTTATTGGCCATTGCCTATTAATCATTTACTAATGAGTACGCGTCAAAATTTCTGGCACCACAATACGCTATTCTTAGCCTATTAAACTTTACTGTCATTTATTATCAGTTTGCCGCTCATTGTGTACATTGAACAAACAAGATATATTTTCTATTTTTTGCACGATTTACTGTCTTGTAAATCAAACACTTTATGAAGATCGGAAGTACATCCATAACAAGCTGCTATTTATATGTGTATGCACTTTAGTTGTCACTTTCTGACCTAAGATCACACGACTTGTTCGTCATTGTTGTCATCAGTCATCATAATCTTTGTTCGCTTTGAATTCAAAATGAATACAAATATCATCAAATACACTGTCAATTTATGGATACAGTTTTAGAAACCAAACACGTAACAATAATAATAATTAATCATTTTTTAGTGACAACTATAAATCCTCAATAATTTCAACATTAACATAACCACTCATCCCTTATTTTTTAAAATGTCATTTTTCCTGTTATCATTGTTTCACCCTCTTCCACGTTTTTTGCAAAATATTCCATAGGTAGTTAAAACCTGTATTCTTTCCCCTGTCTAATTTTTTTGTACCTGTCGCTCCATGTGCAGCTGTAATTACGCACGGCAACTGACAGAGAGGAGTATAGCAGTGGGAAAGGAAAACTGACAATCGTTTGACTTTTATATTACCCAAGTTGCAATGTAATCAATAATGTACACAGTATACTTTTTTGCTACATTGCATATATCCATGTTATCATCAACTTGTTCTTCCTTTGTTGTGAAATTGTTAGGCATATGCAAAACTTTTACATTGGTAAAATATTGGATGAAGGAAAAGGATGACATCATCAAAAAATGCACATTTAGGTTACAAAATTATTATGTATTAGTAGGTATGTTATATTGTATGTAGGCATTATTTATAATCGTTTATTAGATTACAACGAAGGAAAAGGTTACATGTCCTGTCATCTAAATAACTATCAAACTTGTGTATAGTGTGGTGGTGTAATATCAATATGGTATTTTGAAAACGAGAATGGCAGAGAATATTGAAAGCCACGTGTTGGTTTTGATCACAAGTCAGTTTCGTTGTGCTTTGTGTGTGTGCAAGACATTTTTGAGAGAGGGGAAGACGCTATCATTTTAATCGTTTAGTTATTGTTGTAATAAATGATGAACGAAGGGCAACGAAACTTGATTGTTATCAATGTATATTTTTGTAAGCAAATTGTTAGTAACGCCAACACGTTGTTTATCATATCAATCTATACTACTAAAGTATACAACTAACAGCGAGATGAAGCAACTATCTAGTAACGCCACCACCAAAAAAGATAAGGGATTTGGGATCATTGAGTATGTTTTCTCTCTTGCAAAGCTGCACTTTTTTCATCAGGTTTTTCATTTTCTTTTAAAATATATGCACGTAGGCACATGTGAATAGCAAAAGTATCATGGCTTTGCTGCTGATGATGATGATGATGACGAATGATGATTTCATATTATTATATAGACATACAGGATCAAAGAAAGGGAGCTCATCAAATTTCATTTGCTTTGAGAAATGAAAAGAGGATATATTTTGAATGAAAAACAAGATTCATAGTGAGTTATATATTAATTAATGCAGTAGACGAATGATGATTTCATATTATTATAGGCATACAGGATCAAAGAAAGGGAGCTCATCAAATTTCATTTGCTTTGAGAAATGAAAAGAGGATATATTTTGAATGAAAAACAAGATTCATAGTGAGTTATATATTAGTTAATGCAGTAACAGCAGTGAAGTAACATTTTGTATGCTATGTAGTCATGTTATATGATTTTTATTATGGCAATTATTTTGTCATCCCTTCATTCAAGTTTATATAAAATAAGAGGAAGGAAAGGAGGGGGTTCTGTTTTATGAACTTCTTCTTTGCAGCTCAATATAAACACATATTCGTTTTGTATTGCGTATCATAAATATATGTATTATTGAATTTCATACATGATTTGATATCTTTTCCGCAAAGAAAACCACTAAATGCACTATTTCTTGAATGTCTGCCGGTATTTGTTATGTACTGAACATTAGTATAATGCATTATGGCAAACAATGCGGTTTGGTTATGAGGATGATGAGATGAAATACATGTTACAGATATTATAGATAGATATAATCAATGAGTTATTTCAATATATAACAGCTTCTCTCTATTTAACTTTTACTTTCATTCTTTACGATATTTTGTATGACAGACAAAGGAAAGCTTTTAGCCATTGTTGTTGCAAAGTGTCATGTTGTTGGCTTATGTCTGCCGGTGATGGTGATGCGCATGTCGATCATTCATCTTTCTTTCTTTTTTAAATGTGACGTTACCGCTTGTAAATAATAAAAGGTGACAAATTCAACTAATTCGTATAACAAGTAGGTGGGCAGTTTCTTGTGTCAGATGATAAGCAACTGAGCAGAAAACATGCATTAAACATAAAAATGTCACAAAGCTCGAATAAATTGAATAGTTGTGTTTTCACGTCTGAAATGTGATTAGTGATTAAATATTTGCTAGTATGCTTTAAGAATTTTTAATTTAAAAATTTGTAATCTGATTATTAGTAATGGGCACTTTAATATGATGTATTGGTTTCATTTCTTCCCTTTTTTATTATTGATTATCGATTAAAATGACGCCTTCTGGGATATAAATTGAGAACAGAAACAAAAATAATTTTGAGACAATGGGAATGGATAGGTCATGGATTGCAAAAAAATGAAAGTATAAAGAATGCAGTCACCCATCATACCTGATAAAACAAAAGAAAAATAAGGAGACAAAAAAGATAGGTATTTTTATTCTTTGGAATTTATAGAGAATTTACGTTGCACTCATGCTGGGAGGATACCGGTTCTTTCTTATATTGTTTGTGTAGAAACTAAATCCAATTATTTTTATCGTCAGTGTTTGTTTTCACACAAGAAGGGGCCGATTTCAATTTTTGCTGAATGAACACGAACAAGCAAAAATATAAAGGAACGCCTACCAAAGTGGAACTAAATATTAATTGAGCATGTATATCATCCAATCTTTACGCTAATTTCGTGGTAATTAAGCACTCTTTGACACTTTAGATAAATATCATCTTAAACAATAATAGTGAATGGGCTTTGGCTCTCTGCAACTTTTTCTTTTTTTAAAAACATTTTACACTGCTTCCCTCATTTGAAGATGTGTATTTCAAAAAGAAGACCAGAAAATTTTCTTTTGACATAAATATGAGATATTAAAATGTTTTTGGACCACATTAAAATGTCGAATGACGCAAGCAAAGAAAAACAATGCACTTTATCTTCTTGATTATATAACATATTTTATGCTTTTATGGGATCCGGATATATTTTTGACTCTTATTACTTCTCATAGGTCATTGGTCACCTTTGTTGACATTTGACACTTAACTCAAACCGTGTAATTACATAACTTTTCGTCGTTGGTTGTTAATAATTAGGTATATTTCTCCTTTTACATTGCCTTGTCCCGTCCGCTCATTCTTGGACGTATCATTAAATATTCAAATGACTTTACTCAAGGCACTTATTATGTGATGTGATGATTATCATAACATATTACATTTATGTGATTAGATGTGTTGCGGTTTTGATCATTTTATACAGTAATCTGCAACGAGCAAAACCTATGCAAACTTTTTTGTGTGCTCTGCCTGTTAGGTTTTCAATCAATTGTACCCGCTGACCACTGTACATATATTGTCGTAGGTTCAGTTTAGCCTAAACTGTGGTTATGTTATGTTATGTACTTTATGTCTTGAGTCAATATGTCAAATGTGTCAAAGAGAAGAAACTTTCTAAATTAGATACGTACATTTTTCTCTAATATTTTCCCTTGTCAATATAATTATTATGAATGACATTTGTGTTTTAAATTCCAAGAGATTAATGGTCACGTATGATACCCACACATTTTTATAATCGATTTGCATAATTTATATTTGCATGGATGTACTTTTGTGATGTCACATTTTGAAAAAAATACTGTTCCTTTCCGAGAATAAGCAATAATGATATACTTTTCAAGACTTTTTACTTGTTATTTTTTATTTACATTTCCGCAAAACTGTATCTTTACATTTGCTGTAGCTCAGTAGCTCCTTGTTATTTTCACATGACTCATATGTTAGGCATACTTTTATTTTTTTACTTTTACTATTTCTTTTATCACATGAGTTGTGTGCAAGCTAAATAAGGTAGCATTTTATTACACAAGGCATAAAATGTGTGTTATCTCAATTTATATAATGAGTAAAGATGTTTTATACAAGCATTATTTATCGCTAATTAGAAAATGACTTGATTTTACTCATGAGAAGGACAACTTTTTATATAAATGGATCATTGTACTCTTCTTCAAAAGTGCAGCTTTTTTTATGATGATGAAAGGGTGGGAACTAAAATGACTGTTTCATGTGTCTAGACTCTAAAAATGCTCTACCCTTCATTCTTACGAGTAAATTATTTGAAACCTAAGTTCCTGATAACACAATTCTTTTTTATATATTCATATTTTTAAATTTTTAAAATAAAATAACAACCCAACTAGTCAAAAAGCTACAAAATATAAATTAATGCATTTGAAATGCATATAGGTATAGCTTTAAAACGTCACCGGAAATATGCACTCATAATTGTACTACGACAAGGCAAGGGTTCCAAATTACTTTACAAAAAGATTAACATAATACAGAGAAAAACAATTAGGATTTAATTGGGTTTCCTTTATACAATTATGTGTGTTACCTAAATATTCTTTCTAAGATGATAAAAATCATTATATAGGTATATCTTATTTTATTGGTGGTGGTGGTATTCATATATTTTGTCAAACAAAAACAAGGTGAATTTCTCTACAGCAGCATAGGTAAATATATATTTTTTGAGCCGAGGGGCTTGTATTTGACTATATACATTACTAAAAATAGTTATTATCAGGATGCGTGTGTTAAAATTATCAGATTAGGTTATTACAGTTATTATTATTATTATTTTCCGTCTAATTAGAGGGATACACATTCCATTACAAACTATATAACAATCTAATTTTTTAAAGAGGTTTTCCCTATTGTACAAAAAATATTATTACTAGCTTAGTGGTGGCAAGAAAAGGAAAGAATGAAAAAAATTGTATTTTTTATTGCTTCATACAATGTATATTTGTATACCTATAGGTAATTTCTCTTATCCGTCTTGTTCTCTTGTTTGTTCACGGGCGGATCTCTGTATTCTGGCACACACGCAAGATTTTCATTTTTTTTACTTATTTGCTATTGTCTGTTTCTGACTTGTTTACATTTACGTAAGCATTTTATTGCACGTGAGCTTGAAAACCACGCCAGTAGTAAACCTACTGCATTGTTGCAGCACTGCACTGATTTTTCACCAAAAAAAATAATTATATCACCATTTTACTTTGAAAAATACACAATTTAGTAATTTGCATTTTGTGTGATTATCCAACTGATTATTATCTCTGTACAAACTAATGCAGATGAAGGGCATAAAACATCAAACAGTGACGGTATAAGCGTTGCCAAAGATGTTTATGAGGAGGAAGCGAAATTTGTCAGACCCCCGTTCCCGACACCACCTCAAAGTCAGCAACAACTACCCGTACCACCGCCTCCACCCCCTTCATCTTTACCACCCCATTTGATTCATGAATTTAAGCAACATCAACCTCATCCAAGTCACCAAAGTCAACCACCTCCTCACCCAAGTTACGAAAGTCACCCTCGTCCTCACCCAAGTTACGAAAGTCACCCACCTCCTCACCCAAGTTACCCAAGTCACCCACCACCTCCACCTCCAAGTGGATCTTATGAAATGTATCTTCCTCCCCATTTGAGTCAAGAAATGGATACTTATCCCTATCGTCACCACGAATTCTCTCCTCCCCCACCCCATCACAAACCGCCAAAGTACTCCAGCCGTCCCGAGCCGTACCTTCCACCTTTCGACTCCCCATTTGAGTCAAGAAATGGATACTTATCCCTATCGTCACCACGAATTCTCTCCTCCCCCACCCCATCACAAACCGCCAAAGTACTCCAGCCGTCCCGAGCCGTACCCTCCACCTTTCGATCCATCCCAAGAAGTAGGCGTGAATGATATTTCTCACAGTCCCCCAAATAAAAGTCACAAATCACAGCCACAGCAGTCCAGTAATAGTCCCAATCAACAGTCCGGCGGCGGCGGCGGCGGCGGTAGTGATGAGGTCCACCACATTCATGTATTCGAAGATGGGTTCTTTAACAAAGACAAGGGACCAACGAGAGGCAAGACAAGGCATAATCAAAAATGGAAACCAGTACTACGAAAATACCGTTTCCGAGGTGGTAGTGACGAGGGAGGTCACGGTAGTGCCAGCATGGAGAGAGATTCAAGGGTTGCCGAAGAAGTAGCTTTTCGTGGAAGGCGACAAAGACCGCCACCTCCTTCCAGGAGGAAACCAGAGATCAAATCTAATAAGAGGCCGTATCATCGTGAGGAAATAAGTGAGGAAATTGAGGACAGTGGAAGATTTAGACACCCACAACCCCCTTCCCGTTTCAATCCCAACCATGGCCATATTAGAGGGATAAATTAATTAGCAGACCCCCGTATTATTATGATATATCAGGTAAATTAAGTGCTGCGTCAACTGCGTGATTTGATAATTGAAAGATCGCAGAAATTGACTTTTACACGTAACCTGTTTGCTGTTTCATGATGATTTTATTTCAACACTTTTATCAATTGCATCATCGCTCCACATTCGATTCACGTAGATTGAAACAACGGCCAATTAGTATATAATTTCCAATTTTCACACTTTGCATTTTCTACGACACACCGATCCCACAATTAATGAGCCAATGACACTTTTTTTGCGCTTTCACGCTACTTTGCTAAATATGGAGGTAAATTTCATATTACATGCACATCATTTAAAAGGCATTGCATTGCGGAAGACGATTTGCTAACAAAGCCATGTAGCAATAAAAATAAATGGTGATTTAGGTGATTGTTATTTGGCTATTGGGTGGTTATGCAGTTTCAAAAATTGCACTTGCTATATAAAAATTATACATTTTCCCAATGATGTATGCATGCACACAATGCACATTATTATTTCTTGATTGTTTTGTCCAATAAACATGAAATGGATTCATTCATTAGTGTAATTTTATTTACTGGCAATGAACAAGCAAAAAAAATATCCCTCCAATTATGTCACAAACTTTAAAATTGATTGGACTCTGTGAACAAATTTTTGAAAGCAAAGTGCGTGCAGGGAAATCAAATTTATTTTTTAAAAAGACGGAGGCGGCACGCAATTGCAATTTGGCAATAAGTGAAGATGATCCTTATCTCTCGCCATCATAAAACCAACAACTTCCTTTGCAAACGAAAAGATTTTTTTTGCAATTTTAGTTTTTGGGAATCAGTTTGTATTCACCACATATTATGCCATGCATATTATAGTTTTAATGATCTTGTCCTTTCGTGGTTGTTGTTTATCATGTGATTATAATTATATATATTTTTTGTGAATGAAGTTTTGAAGATTCCCTGTAGGTAGGTACCTCCCGTAGTACATAACAAGTACCAATTGTTGCCTCATTGTTATTTCGTTTGGGTCAAAACCAAGCCCAAAAGCCCCCAATACAGCTGATCAAATATGTAAAAAAAAAGTTTCTCTTGTTTTGAGTGAGTCAGACTCATTGCAGAGTTCTCCTAAAATATACTGCCAGTGTTCGCATAAATGATTGAAAAATGAGATTTTTCAAGTGGCGATTTATTCGCATCCTTTTTTTAATTTCCTTCTTCAGGCAAAATTTCAAGTGTCTGTCTGCTGCTGATTTCTTATTTTGGCGACAAAATAAATGATTAAGTTTTTCTGTATAATATGCATGGCTTTTGCTGCACGCAATAGAATATTATGTATCGGGTAAATGGAGTAATGGAATTTTATGTAGGTTTCGCTTTTTTGCTTGAATTGATTTTGTTGAATGATTGTGTAATGACTATAATGAATAATGACTCTACTTTGGTTCTATTACTGGTAGCGTTCAAATAGTTAATTATTTTAGGAAAAAGTCATGTTGCATGAATGATATTATATTTTATTTCATGAGGAAGTGTTGCACATTTGTGTAATAAATATGTATATTTTAACGAGCTAATTTGCAGGAATGTTTCGAAAATCAGTCAGAATTGGCTGGTGTGTGCAACTTTTCAGGCGATGAGAATGGGAACTGTAAAATAATTTGTTTATTTGTGTACATTATTTTTTTTACGACACACTCTTGTTATATATACAGCAACATAAAATAAATACACACCCTGTTCACATTTAAATTGTAAAATAAAAATAAATGAGCTTAATTTTGATTATGTAGTTTTGTTACACATTTAAAAAATATAAATGTTTTTGTATAAAAAATTTTGTATAAAAATTGTTTTTTTGTTATATAAAATGTAGAAAAGTAATATTAAATTACTTATTGTTTAAATAATCAAATTCAATTGTCAATTACACCTCACACGA
>JAITYZ010000924.1:0-11075 GCA_027744595.1 Paronellides praefectus
GAAGCACTAAAAGTGCTTCTAATAAGTTATTATTATTATTATTATCATTCCCTCCTTTCTTCCAATAATGCAATATGTATGTAACGCGAACTATTATAAGAAAAATATGTAATAAACTTAATAAACTTTTTATATTTTTTGCATAATCTTTTCAGACGCTATATTCTCTGAAACTCTGATAATGTCAAGTCAAGATAACGCGTAGCTTGCTACACAATGAGAAAAAAATTTCAATTACAGAAGTATGGAAATATTATTACCTACATTCCAGGAAAACGCATAGAAAATCTCAACGCTACCATTAAAGACGTGTGCGGATACAAATATTATTAAAGTTATTCTGTGAAGCTCTTCTAAAAAGGAATATAATAACAAATTATTATTATTATTAAAATTACTTGAGTAGTACTTTCACTTCTCCCACATGCATTGGAACATCATGTATACCTAGTCATCATCATCATGAGCATCAAATGATACATATTTCTCACGAGAAAAAAAATAAATAAAGCGTATGCAAACACAAATGTCGACAAGAAGCATCATCATCATCATCATTTTGAGCGTCATCATAAAAGCGACAAAAAAGTGGTGTATGTACAAAGGTAAAAAGGGTTTCTTTCTTACAGTCGTTGGTTGTCGTCGACCGTCGTTTTCTCAGCTGAACCTGTCCAGATGAGCCGGAAGAAGAGCTAGGAGCGCCAGGAGTACTGGAAGGAGGACTTGCATTGCTCGGATGAAGCTGCTGCTGTTGAACTGTCTGTTGATGTGGAATTTGTTTTGGGAGGTGATGATGATGGTGGAAGTTGTGGTGGTGGTGATGAGGATGATGGGAATGTGCATGTTGCTGATGCTGCTGTTGTTGCTGCTGCTGATGCTGTTGATGAGACAAATGGGAATGTGAATAGTAATGCGGTTGTGGTTGTTGCTGTTGTTGTTGTGTGGTGGTCTGATGGAGTTGATGGAGAGAGCTTCGATGATGCTGGTGAGAGGTATGATACTGCTGTTGCTGAGATGAATTATGGATATTCCCATGATTAAGTCCAAGACACGAAGCAGACTGATATGTGGAATTACCAGTTGGATGTAGAGGAGTTGTGGCAGCACTGTTGCTGGTAGCCCCTCCACTGCTGGCAGAGGAGGGTAATGGGCTACAACTCCGGTAAATTCCTTTACTTTCACCAACAAGCGGAGATGGTGAAGATGGGCTTATTGCAACCATTACCTGTCCTCCTGGGACTAGGGCAACTCCAACTCCGATTCCAACTGCTGCTGATGCAGTGGCTGAAATCATGGAACTGGTGAATGCCGACCCATCACCACCACCGCCATAATCATGCACAGAGGAGGATGTCATTGTGCTAATATTTGAAGTACCGGCACCAGCTAAAGGAGTAGTAGCAGTTGCTCCGAAACGTCGGCTTGTCTGCTGTGTCCCAAGTTGTTCATCATCATCTTCAAAAGAGTCGTCCACTGTTGGCGGTGCGACATTTTCATCATCCGTGTCTGAAGTGACTTGAATCCTCAGCCGGGGCTTCATGTTGGCTTCTTTTGCTATTAGTTATCCTTGGGAAAATTACTTTGCTGATTAGGTATTTGCGGTGATGCTGCTGCGTTTATAAACAGCAACAGGATACTGATTTGTTGTACGAGTTAAATCAGCAGAGCTAATAAATAACATGTACACTGCTGTATATTCCCTCTTGATTGAAATGCCCCATCCAATTCACCAAACTACATCTCTCACTTTTGTGAGCACTTTGCAAAAAGACTGCACGGAAATTGTCTCTTCGACTACTTTTCTGTAGATTTATATTAGGTTCCCTTTCTGTTTGTCTTTTCCTTCCGTGTAGCAGTTTCCCTTGCTGAGCTCTCAGAGAGAGATTAGTGGGGATCGATTGGCCGGTTTTTTTTCTTTGTTAAAAAGTTACAAGCGTCAGCACCGCAAACACAGCTCAAACGTAAGTCAAAGGGGGCTCTCGTGGCTTTATTAATTCTTTTCTGTAGGATATTATTATGGACTGCTGCTTCCCTCCATAAACTTTGTTGAGTGTAGTGCACACATACACATAAAATGAAGATTTTCTCAGGAGAATACTCATACGATATAGTAGTGCACAATATGCAAGCACAGCTTTTATGTAAATCAACAAAAAGTGAGTCACGTCTCATTCACGAGTTTTCACACAAAGTTGCAAAGGATTTTGGTTTGGTGGTGGTTGCGTGTGTAATAAGGTAAGGTCTTATTTTGCTAGCCTTAAGGACATAATAATAACACTGATGATGAGAGAGGTACCATGGTAGACACTTTTACATGTGGCTCAATTGCAACACATTCACGTTTCCCAACTCAACTTTTCCAAGGTTTAAGTTATCCTACTTTCAAACTTTCTATCCGTTTGCTTAACGTGGTGGGATGATGATGATACGCACTAGATTATCAACACGAAATCACGCACGTAAAGTTGATTTGATTCGAATAAATGGGCATTAATGATATGAAGATGAGTAGATTGATGATAAAAGGGTTGCACAAATGCAAACTTTTTTTAGTCCATCAACCTCGCCGCATTGAATTGGTTATAGGCTTTTGGCTTACTCTTCAAAAGAAAATAAAACTAGGTGAAAGTTTTCACTTTACTTTTGATCATGTTGCTATTCTTCAGTCTCAATCATAGAAAAAAATGTATTAGAAATACTAAAATATTATTGATACCCTGCTTTCTCCAATGAAAACAAAGATGAAAAACAAAATATATTTTTACCTCCAATCTCTCTGCTGAACACTTACAATTTACTGGATGACTACGAAATGTAGTGACAATTTTTATAAAAAGAAAGTTATTTTGATCGGTGGGTAAAACTACTACAATTTCTCATTTGCAGATTAAAAGGGGAAAGACCTTTAATGTAATTTAAGCACAGGCGGTGCACAAAAAACAGTAGCAATGGTGGCGATGTTTATAGATGCTTGCGTAAAAGTAAGTTTGCTTTGTACTCGCCCACGACACAAAAAATATACAAAAGTATACACATCATCATTTCAGCATCAAACCCAAAAATGAAGCTCTTTCTTCCTAAGAGTTTTATAATAAAACAAAAGTCAACTCGAATAAAAGGTATTCACAGTGAAAGCAGTCAAGTCAATGGTCTTTCTCCAACTTATTTTCATTTCTTGGAATAATAATAACAATAATGTAAGTGCTTGTTGGCAGGTATATTGTATGGCTTATTTCATGTATTAATATACACACTTCCGTCTTTATATTTTTCATTCTTCTTTTACTTCACTTCACGGGGTAGAGTTCCACTTGTTGTACAAAACCTACCAGAAGCAGCAGCAGGTGAAAGCACACAGACATTACAACCTGAAAAGTTCAAACAAGAGAAAAAAATATGAGAGACAGTCAGAGAAACTTACAGCTCTAAAATGAATTTTATGCAAATCACAAAAATATTACATGCGCATATATTTTGAAATATAACATTAACGGTATTAGTAAGGTACGTATACATTATTTTTATAATTTTGTCCCGATGTTGTGTTTTAGGTAGGACAATTATGCTATGTTTGTAAACATTAAACAATTTTTAACCTTTAATCGAGCTAATTTTTACCCACGTAAAATGCACTGACTGCTGAATAGCAGTTCAATAACTTTCCATCCAAGTGCCCAAAAATAGACCACGTTGGTGTATTAAGTCTCGACAAACTGACTATTCTCGTATTATTGAGCTGGGTATGTAGTTTTATAAATATTAATAAATGCGAAATCTCTTGACTTTCTCCAGTTTATTCTGCGGCACACCTGTAGTGTTTTAAACATCAAAATGATTTTTCTACCTCCAAGCTACATTATCAGTGAAGCAGCAGCATGTAGGGTTGTTCATACCGCTATTAACTTCAATAGTATATACATGTAATACTCCTACCATACTTGCTAGTTGAACAACAGTATTTAGAACTTCATGGGAGAAACCTGTGATAATTTAAAAATGTGGTTATCAGTGGGAATAGCTGTCAGAGTTGCTTAAGATGCTTTATTTGTAGGTGGAAATATATATAAAAATTTGGAATTTGGGAAGAGCTGTGAAGTAACAGCAGTGTACAAAATCCTACAAAAAAACACGATGAAAGCCACACGACACCCGATTTCTTTTTCTAAATGTGCCCCTATTTTTACAAAAGGATTGTAATTCTTGAAAGGTAAACCTGTTGTGCTTATACAAAACGCAACTGCGAGTAATAGTTTCTGGGAGCATTTGTGTGCAAAAACTAAATCTGTTATTGAACAAAGGAATGCACATATTTTTTTCGCACAAGTACCACCACTACGCAATGGTTACTACAAAGCTCAAAATTGATTTCAAAACGCTAAGATCCGGCACGTCGATGTCAATTACCCAAGTTTTGTCAGCTAGCAAGTCAAGGATTTTCTTTTGTAGAACTTGTTAGAGAGTTAGTTTCTAGTTTCTCACAGAGATCTACTACACTGCTTCATTTCATTCAACTAATCCCCCTCTTGGCTCATCACCTTTTTCCGTGATTTGAGCCACCCCTCTCTTCTCATCTTCCGCTGGAGAATCAGAGCTTTATTACATGGCACTTAAACAAAAAGAAAAGTACAAAAAATACTTGTCATTGACTTGACTTTTTCCTTTTGCTCGATAAAATCATCCTTCTTTTCTCCTATCATTATAAATGCCTATACTCTCCCAATATCTTGCCAGGTTCCATATTGAACCCTGCAGATGCATGGTTCGTACATAAATAATACTTACAAGCCTTTTTTGTCTGTGTCTTGTGTTATTTTTATCCCACTTCGTTTGTCAACTTTTTAAATCATATAAAAACGTATATCCACCGTGTAGACTAACACAGCCCACTTGAGTCCACATGCACATGGCTTATGATGCGTTGTTGCTCGTGTGTTTTATGTTGTCTCAAGTGTGAGTAAGTGTGTATAACATGGAAGTATATATATAGTGTAAAGGATTTAAAGGAAGCTTTTTTTACGCAGCTTGCTTTCCAGGAAAATTCAAAAGATTTGTCTCCAGATTATCTCCTCCTTCGCTGAGCTCATGGCAAGGCTTTAAGATGAATTTTCTACCCCAACAAGAAATGAAACTAGATAGAAACACACAACCTTTCAACTCTATTTAATCCTCGCCTAGATGACAGTGTAGAGATACGGAATCAGTGTGAATGCAAAAGTTGTGTTTGTGTTTTGTGGTGTGCGGTGGGTGACCTACCTTGACAGTAGTGTATGTACTTTCATTTCATATAATACTACCGCCGGCACTTTACTTAAATAAGTAATGTTACGTTTACTACTTTGTTTTATGTGGTGTACTCTTCCTACTTGGGTTTAAGGGAAAGGATGGTATAAGGGCCTTGAGATGATGATGATGGCTAGAAGTTCATATAAAACGTGTTCCTTTTCCTACATTCCATTTTTTGTTTGTACAGTCGCGGTAGAACATGGGTACATATGTACAAGCTAAAGGTTGAAAATTCGCTGCGCTAGTTTCTTTTAAAAATATAATTTTTAGTACATTTATTCCTTGCTTTTTGATGGTTAGCTACGTAAAAGAGTATAACATGAGGATTTAGCAGGTGGCTAAGAAAGCCATTGATGTGTCTCACTTTTCCAAGTAAGTTTTTTAGTAAGTACCTAAGTAAGTAAGTACATTACTGTAAAGACACTCTCTCTCTGGTGGATGGAACATGGGCATGAAGAACATGATGATTATTGATGTAAGAAAGAAACTGAATGAGAAAATTAGATGAGTTAATTCTTCTCTCCTTCTTCTCATGTCTCATATATGATAGCAGAGTTTTACTTTGGTGGTGGGCTAGATTTTTCCAAGAACTTCCAGCTGTTCCTTTTCCTTTGTCGTTGTTTTAAGAGGGAATAAAAAGTTTTGGAGAAGAGGTGTCAGTCGCAGCTTTCCTCCCTTGAATTTTCNCTTCCTTGAATTTTCTTTAAAAGTCTTTAATCTGCTAGATATCAGAGGAAATCTGGGGAAAGTTGCAGCTTGATAGTGCAAAATACAATAGGGAGGGATTGATTGTTTATCATTCTCAAGAGATGTCGCGGTATGTTTGTATGTCTAATGAGACAAAGGGGTTTATAACGAAGAAAATCCATTCCATATTTTGATGCTCCAGGTAATAGGTACCTATTTAGAGTCTAAATTTTAGACATGCACAGAAATTGAATATATTGAAGTTATACTTGCTGTTCAATCTTAGTGAATTGTCACTGAAGTAATTATTCTTCTCATGATATATGAATAAAAAACTGCATAATTACATTGATTAGGGCATACGTCATACCTAAGTACATATGACATACCTTTTCCCCATTGCGACAGATACATCCGCTAAAACAAGTATATTTATTGGAGATTTGCAATAATACTCATCATCAAGTCAACTTTTGATTGTGACGTAGAACGTCATAAAAGATAGACGCATACACCTACCCCCTACCTTATTTCCTTCATTAATGTTAATACTCATGATAATCGGGGCGAATACGGACGGACCTCTTTTACCTGCGTCAATGAAAACATTCCAAAAATAAACGCCAGGCACACAAAGAACGACCGACGGCTGCTAATCAGTATTTTGTGTCCTGTGTGACTGTTCCTGTACATGTATACATTAAACACATCTTTATAAATATACACTATATATGATGTACATGAGTGAATGATATATAAAATGTTGGTAGAATGTGTATCTTACTAAGCTAAAAAAAATGTAGAAAATAGATGGAAACAGAGAAGCATGTCATCATTTTATAGACTCTTTCTCTTGATGAATGTCGTCGCACTACTGCTTCTTAAAATGTAATATAATTTTACAAAGTTAAAAAAAATTCCTTTGCTAAAACTTTCCTTGTTATACCTTATTTTCTTGTCATTTACACGCTCAAGTAGAGAAAAAAAGTCAAGTCAAAGCAGCAGCATGCGGTAACATAAATATCCTACAAAGGAAAAGGAACAAGTCTCGTGAAATAATTGGCTTCCTTTTTGTTACCTTCTCTTCCATTCTTGGCATCTCTCTTTCTGTTATGCGTATGTTATGTGTGTAAGAAAAACTTGATGAAAATTGAAAAAAAATGACTGGCGTTTTTGCATTTTTGCACATATTTTGCCAAGTTGTATTATTAGCAAACTTTAGTCTCTCCCTTCGGGTGGCGTATGCGTATGTTGTATTCCTTGGCTATTGGTTTACAAGAGGGTTTGTTATTTTAAATCAGATCAATGCTACCCATATAGTTCATAAACTGCGATGTATAATAACGATGTAATGCTAATCATAAGCTTATGACTTTGTATATTGGAACAGAAATAATGCGTAACTTTTTAACAAGGATAAAATTTGTTTACAAAGCGCTTCTGTGATTCGTAAAAGAACACAATATCAGCTCTTATATTGATTGTAATAGCTCGTTAAATAAACTCAATATATACTAATCTATAATGCATGTATATTCACCTAAAAAAATTCGTCTATGTAATGTCAGTGTGATGTGTGTTTGTAACGCCAACGTAGATTTATATGAGTATGATTTAATGATCATTATCGTCAGGTTTATAATATTGCACGTGTCTTGTATGTAACTCTAATTTTCATATCAAAATAATTCCTCTTACGACGTTTGTTGAACACACCTGAATTTGTAAGAAAGAAAGATAAATTTAGATGGTCAGGTTGGTGAAAGCTAACCGGTTGGCGAGCAATAATGAATACCTTTTTTTATAAGAAATATGATTTCAAAGAAATCTTATCAACCTCCTTTTTTCACTTTATCCACTTTGTTCTCATTTCTATTTCCAACCGCAAGATGATCATCGCTTTGTGAATCATGCCTTTTGAATTGTATGATGATGAAGATGAACATTAGATGTTGGATCTGGATCTCGGCGTGCGTTTCACTTTTTGCTTACGTTTCTTTTCTTATTTTTTAAGGGAGCAATATCCTTTCCCGTTTGTTAAGAAAAGAGAGAGAGAGAAATGTCAAAAGACAGCTTTATTTTCGGTTTTCAGATAGGTTCCATGAAGAATACAAGAATAAGTACGTCGTAGGCGACATACAAAAGGATGGAAAAGTCCCTTTTATTCAGCACACACAAAGATGACACAAAAGGTAAGGTTTGGGTGAATCAACAGCGTATATATTTCTGAATAAACCGCACATTATGTTGTTGCATCTATATACTGTACACTTGCATGCACCCATGCGATATCTATGTTCTGTACAAAAAAATAATAATTCATCTTTTCTATTTCTACCTTGTTGTCATTTCTCATTGCTCCTGAGTTTCATCATGGGACAATGATGGTGAAATATAAAAAAAACTCCTACGACATGGAAGCATAATGAAGTAGCGAAATCCGAAAGTGCGAGCGACTCAAACTGTGACACATGAAGACAGATTGTGAGTCACAGCGTAAGATAAGATGTGAAAACGAGCAGCAGAGTAACGCAAAACAAATTCAGTATGCACCACAAACACACATAAATATCCCTTCATTTCATATAGATACTCACATGCCGCAGTAAGATCTTTTTTTTCTTTTAAAATATTGTTTGTCTGGTCTGGTCACGTACACATCAGCTCTCATGTTTTGCTCTCGAGCATTATTTTTTTCTAATCATAATATGTATAATAACTAGACATTACATAAGTACATTCACACACATATATAAAGACAGTCATTGTCAAAGTTTTTGCCTCCACTCAACATGACTTTTAAATGTAATTTTCTTTTTTTCGCAAGATTCCGCCTTTTCAACAAAAATCCAACGGGAAGCTTACATCTTATAGATAAGTAAGTGCATACATTTATAAAGAGCCCTTCAAGAAACTAAAGTGAAAGTAGGTTACAGATGAGTGAGATGGAAGTACGCACACAGAGAGCGTACAAATTTTGAAGAATCAGAATAAGTGTCGTCATAAGCTTAATAGGCTTTCTTACGAAACCCCGTTTTTACTTTAAATTAATAGTGCCATTTAATTGCTATGAATCGAATATATGTAGCTGTTACAGAGTGAAAACAAAATGTGTATATACCTCAATGCGAGAAACTAACAATTCATATTTTTAAAATTGTCCGAGCATAAAAAATTAATTGCTATGAATCGAATATATGTAGCTGTTACAGAGTGAAAACAAAATGTGTATATACCTCAATGCGAGAAACTAACAATTCATATTTTTAAAATTGCCCGAGCATAAAAACAGACTCAACATCGCTATTCTTTTGACAGAAGCATAAGCTATTTTTGTCTTCTGTTTGAAGTGTGGATCTACACGGTGCACTTTTTAATGTAAATATCATTTTTCATATAGGTATATTCACATACATATATTTCCTTCATTATGCTAAAATTACTTTTGTATGTCATCGTTTGCTCAATTCTCAACAATAACAACAGGGAACAAAAAACATGTCGAGCAAAAAATGTTTCTCCTCGTTTTCTCCGTTTCTTTTCTAGAAAGATACATTGTGTATTACTACAACGTCCTATTCTTATGGTGGAGGAGGTAAAAGTAGTACAAGCTGCGAATACTAAGAATGTTTTTGTTGAACAACAGTACGCATGAAATGAAACACACACATTGTTTGACTTTTCCTTTCCGAAATCCTTAACGTAAAGATGAGAAAATGCTGCTGTATAAAAAAGGAGTAAAAAAAGCATGGAAATGTTGAAGAACTCCCAATTTATGAACCCATTGGTAAAAACGGAGAAGATGCTCCTATGCCATCATTCATTCTACTATTGAGCATCTATTTGTGTGTACTTCTCGTCGTCATCATCATCAAAAAAGTCGTCAGAGTAGTCATCGTCATTGTGGATTACATTCTAGAGAACGTTATTCGCAGTCAAATGAATATATGTAACATGGCAGTAATAAGTTCCATCATCGTTTTATCGTTGTTGCACCACAAAATAGCCTACTTTTTCGTAAAGCTAACACACTGTCATTGCTGAAAACAGGGAAACAACTTAACACGGCTCTCGTCATTTTATATCAATTTTGATTGTACCACAGTAGTAGTAGCAAAAAGCATAGTATCAGCATTAATATATTTGTACTTTCTCTTTAAAATACAAAGTAATAAAAATAACGTAATAGTGTTGTAACGTTGTAAGGAAGGTTTAAACTACAAATATTCTTTGTTTTTCATACTGAACTTTACTATCGAGTACTGATGTTAATCACTAATCAGTGAACTTAAAAACATTACTCGTCATCATCATGTTCGTCTCACAAAATATTGTAGTTGTATTTACCAATGACATGATGTATGGTCTTTGGTAGGGTACATGCATTTTTCCACTTACTTAGACTCCGATTCTGTTTTTCTTGAAATAATAATTATGCATAATAAACAAAGGTATATAAATATAAGAAAAAGATTGATGTGAATTGTGATGTGTAAATCGGACTACACTAATAATAGGAGAGTGTACGTCGCGTCGGATTAAAGCGGTCAGAAACGCAAGGTGCAATGTAGTGGCACAAAATAGTTCCATCTAGTCTAAGTTCCGGTACTACGAGACTAGAAAATTGGAAAGTAGGAATCAGGGACCAATCAGATGTTGAGTGTGAAACGGTTTTTTTGTAGGAAGTAGTATTGAATTACAACACAAGCATACGTGCGTGCGCCCACAAAGCAACTAATTCAATGTTCCTGATTCCTACATTCCAACTCCGTCGTTAAAATCGTACATATTCCCTTGCCACTCCACGTCAATAAAGATTACTTGCAACAGTAATTCCAAGAATAAAACGTAATAAGATAAATTATATTTCCTTTGGTCTGTACGCTTGCGCATTCCTGACAGATTTAAAGTTTTAGAAAAATAAATGTACATTAAATGCTTAGTATGATTATTATTGGTTATCAAGATTCTTTTATTTGCAGTTATTTATTCCGAGTACAAATTCAGGATTTTATTCTTTTGTTTCTCAGCATGTCATGTCATGTCATTTACAACAAGCACATCGTCAACAATCATCTGTCCTTTAAAGAACTTATCCAACACGC
>JAITYZ010000925.1:0-15011 GCA_027744595.1 Paronellides praefectus
AAAAAGGACAAAAGCTTGAAATTGAAAACGGACAACAAAAAGAAACAAGAGAATAAAAGCAATTTTTTTATATTGTTTGGTGGTGGGGCAAATAAAAAATAGCAAGCCAATAAGTTACATATACATATACTGGTTTCATGTATGTATATCTGTCCCTATCTAAAAGGCTTAACATGTTGACGTGAATAATGTCACTCTTTATCTCTCTCTTTCTCGATATTATTTTGCTGTTTATTAAACATGAATAAAATGTATGATATGATGTGTGTGTGTGCATAAATAATGTGGAGAAAGGTGGATGTGGATATTTTGTGACATGCATAATGGGCACTAGTCACACAACACAAAAAATATGATATTCCGTGAAAGTCAGTCCATATATTAAAGAAAAAAGGAATATATTATAATAAGAATGAGGCCAGGTCTATGTAGGCTCATGACAAGTCAAGTCATGTCAAACAGCGAATCCTCCTCCTCCACCTTCTCATCACATGACACACAAAACAAAAACAACAACAAAGAAAAAATAGGAATAAAACTTTTTCCTGCTTCTTTCCATTTTCACATTCCTATTATTCATGTTTATGTTATTATTAGGGACACATTTTGCAGCACTACTTCACTACTTTCTGGTCTACTCACCTGGTAAGCCCTGGTCTCCACAAACGCAAGTATCATATTGACAAGCTCTGAAGCTGACGTGTATCTCCAGTAATAGTTTTCCAGTGATGAGAGCATCCCGCAAACCTGTTGAGAAAAAAAACACCCAAATATATATATGTACGCATGTATATACATACCATCATCCAATAACTTTCTATGATTAATTAAGCTATTAAACAAGCACACTTTGAGCGGAGCGGAGGAGTCGATGAACTATAAATTACTCAGAAAACTCTCAAACAGAATTAGGTACATAACATGTGCCTATTGTATGTCTCAAGGGAGTTTCAGAGTTGAATTTATAGTACATGTTACACAAATGAATGGGAATGATCACGTTTCAAATCGTTTGATGCCATGTAAAAAACTCATTGAAAAAATTAGAAGCAGACAATTTGTTTCCCGTTTCATCTAATCTATTATTACTTTTTCATTTCAACTTCAACATCATTTTGCTAATTTGCTTGAGTCACGGGATACATATTTACGTGCATAGCGTAAATGAGAAAAAAATATAAATTATTGCTTGGAATTACTTTAATAAATTAGCAAATGTTGTTGCATGACTTGATTCATTTTCAGTCTTGGCTAATTATATATATTTTTTGCGTTTGGTCTTGATTAAAAAAAATCTATCATTTCATTTTATTATTATTATATATTCTTTTCATTTTCTTCTTACCACTTCTATCCTAAGGAATTGTTTGGCATGATGGAAGCAGGCTTGAAGAAGATCCGGAAGATCGTAGTGTTCCGCTGCGCAGATGAGCCCAGGGATATTGGCACAAGTGAGTGGACAAGAGCCCGTGTGAAGGTAGTCGAGTAAAAGTCGGAACGTTTCTGGATCAAACTCGATTATCATGAACTGCGTCGTCCAACGTAGCAAGACACACAAAAAAATATATAAAGATATTAAAATATACATACACACATTTTGTCTTGGAAAAACAAGCCCACAGCAGAAGAATTTTCCACGTCATCATGATCATCATCCTGATCATCATCATTATTTACTTTTTCTTTCGCAAGGATATGAAAGCATGAAGCAAACGGAGCATCATTAATCTTGAGCAGGAGGAAGAGAAGAAAATAGCCAAGTGTGTCTAAGAAGATGTTGATTACTCCCGTGGAGAACGCAATTATTTATTTCATTCTCTCTATCACACAAAACCTCTCTCTCAGTTTAAATGCACACATTGTACATTTTTCATGTCTCTTTTGCCCACCATTTCAGGTTTTCTTTTTCTCCCTCTCTTCTTGTTGATGATGATGTGACGCACGTGAAAAATTAATGAGGATGTGTAAAGGGAAATGATGGGAAGCAACAAGAAAAGTCCATAAAATAACCAAGCACTTAATGTCCATATAACGCAAATTGGTTTTACAACAAGCGCGTTTAATAAAATTTAGATTTTTAAAAATAATAATGGGTGCTGCTCGGGGTTGAGGCTGGATATTTCGGAGAGAAAAATTGTGCTAAAAAATTTTCATAGTTTTTTTCTTTCTTTCTTTCAAGTACCTCAGTTTGCGCTAGTTTGGTCCTGTCCACCTTCTGTGCATCCGCACAAACTGATAATCTTGGCACGGCAAGGTTAGGTTTGTCCTTGTTGGAATCCTTGTCCTTGTTATCCTGCGAACAGTCTTGAGAGGAGCTCCATTTCTTCTTATCCTCCACTGCCAACTGTTGTTGCTGACTTGCCTTCCGACTAGAACGACCCCAGCCGGCGGTCAGACTTCCAAGGCGAGAGAAGGCGCGCATCACCATCGGTGATGAGGGAACACTCTTCGGTCTGTACAAAACATACACACACACAAACGAAACAGAAGCAAAATGTAAAATTTGTAGGTAGGTATGTAAGTAGTAATCCAATCTCTTCTTCTTCTTTTCTCCATTTTCCCATCCACCATATAAAGTTCCTTTCTCAAAAACCAAATTTACCCTGTTGCTCTACATCTACATAATACATACGCACCGTATTTCCTCTAGTATAAGGCCGGGCTTTTATTCGCAAAAAACAACATCTCTGCTACTTATACCAATAAGTACAAACTCTTTTCAAACGTAATTTGAAGACTTCCAGCTATTACTTGGGGCCCGTCTATGTTTCGAAGAAATACGTTACCTACATATTATATAATATGTATGTGTAGTACACATTGTGTGTATTATACATGTAGTCAAATTGACCTCTGGTGTTTTTAAAAACCAGAAGAGCTAGAGAAAGAGAGAGAGAGTCATGCAGATTGGAAGACAAGTCAAGTAAATATCCATTTCATCTTCATTTTCTCTCTTCATGTCTGTTTTACTATGCTGTCTGTGTACCTTTGCCTTGCTTAAAATTTTCTCTCCGGTAGTCGTCCATAGCCCACCACCGTACCACCACCACTAAAATAACTATTTGCCTCAAAGCAAACAATTCTTCATCCTGTTAAGAAGCATGCTGCTGCAGCTACTACACTAACTATACTATGTGTTCTCCACTTTCTCCTTCACAATAATTGCACGTCTTTCCATCCATCTTCTCGGCACACACAAAAATATTTATGTACTCTTTTCCTTAACAAAATGAGTCAGATTTGCATCCTCTTTCCATTTCCCCTTTATCTTTTCCACTTTGAACGTCTCTGGTAATTTTTTTATTTTCTTATCCCAACATTTTTTCTTCTTTTTTTGTCAGGCTTTCAACTTTTTTTATTTTTTTTAAAGTAGTCAACTGTGCAAATATTTTAAACTTTCCTCTTATATTTTCTTAAATAACTTAATCAACAAATCAATCGGAATTACTGAACAAGAAAACATTTTTGCACTCAAAAATCCAAGAAAACAAGGAGCAACTCAATAATAAATAATAAAATTAATATATGAGAGTATGTGACATTAAAAGAAGGCATTAGCAAAAAAGGGATTTATAAATTTACATTAGCCATTTATGTTTTTCTTAAGAATTTTCTTTTTTTTTGCTCACAAGAAGGAATGAAAGCAAAGCAAAAGAAAAACAGGATTTTCCTCTCTTTTCAAGAATCCTCTTTTTTTGTACTCTACTTGTTCATTCCTTTATCTACCTTCTTGATCATCTTATCTTTTTACAGCAGAAGAGAAGTATACGTAGTACATACACAAAACACTACACACAGAAATAAAAGCAGAAAGTACCTCCAGGGATCTCTAACCAACCAGCCAACCACAAAAAAAAGCCTTCAAGAAAAAAATATATAAAAAATAAAAAGATTTTTTTTTGAAAAGTGTACAGCTAGCCTTTAGTCATAGTCAAGCCTATACCTTGTTTATTTGTTTGTAAGTGCATTTTACGGAAGAAGAAGAAGAAAAAGAAAAAAATGTCATCACGTCAACATTAGACGCAAATACACACACTCAGGCGCACAACAACACAGCTTGTTGTACACTTTTTTTAAACTTCCCTTTTTTCTTCTTCCACCGACCAGAGAAATAAGNCGCACAACAACACAGCTTGTTGTACACTTTTTTTTAAACTTCCCTTTTTTCTTCTTCCACCGACCAGAGAAATAAGTAGCCTTACAGTCGTATTATCTCCCTAAAAATATATACTCCCTCCGAGTTCCCTCCACTCCAATTCCCCTTTTTTCTGTTTTTTATACTATTTTAATCGAAAAAAGCAAAAAATAAAAAGGTAGAGAGAAAGAACAAGAAAAAAAGACATGCATTCATGACCACCACAGCAGCAGAAGTAAAAATATACGGCAAATCAGACATGCTCACCTTTTACCCGGATTTTACCCGGAAACCCATGTTTTAGGTTACATTAATGTCAGACTATTTGAAACATTTTTTTAATGATAGCAACTTTAGGGCTTCCGGGATTTTTTTTAAGAATTCGGATCTCTGTCATTCCATTGCTTTTTTGACAACAACAACAGAGCAACTGAAGAAAGTGGTCTTTGCTACTATCGCCCAGTTTCGTCTTTTTTGCTCTTTTTGTGTGGTAGCAGAAATAGGATAAGCAGCTAAACTTCTTTTTTTTTGGATGACACAAGAAGAAAAACCCAGAGACTTCAGTAGAAAATGAAAGAAAAGTAGTAAAAATGGAGAGAGAAGAAGAAAAAAGCTTTTTAACATTCAGCATTTCATTCGTTGCTCTACTTACCACTGAAGAGAAAGAGTACAAACACACACACACACAGCATGTTATCCATTTTGTACTTGCAACTTTTTTATATGGATTATTTTTTTCAAAGAGAGATAAAAATGCGAAAGGTATATACATTTCTTTGCAGAAAAAAATTCTTTGATGGGAGGAAAACGATGAGAAAAGTAGGCTGAAGAATAAATAAAAAAAGTTTGATATTTTTTTTGTAGAAAAATTGGATATATTTTTTGTAAAAAAAATTGGTTATATTTTTTACATTGTTGCTTGTGAAAGTTGAAAATAGATGGAATATAGAAATCGATTTTTACAAGATGACAGGTATTTTATAGGTAATTTGTATTTATTATTGTAATTATTTATTATTGTAATTCGTAATTAATTAGTTTATTTACCTTGGACTCTCAATGTCTGGCACCTGAAGAAAATTAGACTTTGGCCTTTGAGGAGAATGCAAACTGGGCACTGCCCTTGCCAAAAGCTCTGCGACAGGAACTTGAGGACTTCCAAATCCGGTGGAAATCCCATAAAGCATCTCCTGAAATACTCGGGATCGCACCCCAAGAATTGCTCGAACCCCAAACAACTTTTGCTTCTGTTTCCCTTGGCCGACGAGGAAGAAAACGTCAAAAAGGGTAAAGTCAGGATCCTCCGTGTTGAGAAAATACTTTGTGAAATCCTTCGCTAGCTGGTCATAACCTGCTGGGAAGACCAAATAAAAAATCTTCTATCAATTTTTGGGTTCTTATCAGGTTAAGTTTGCATAAACTCCCGCTTCCTTTTCCACCTCTCTTCATTCCCCAGTGGGGAATCCCCACCGCGCCTTATCATTTTTTTCAGAGGTGGTTAAATTTGTTTTTCCGGTCTGTTCATGTAAAACTTACCTTCAAACTGGTCCCGAACAGAGTCCAGTAGCGGACTTGATGGCCTCATATGACCTATTGGTCTCCATGATCCTCTTCGGTAAGGTTTCGGGATTTGACCCGTTTCAGCATGATTTTGCAAGTTGGCTACAATGTCCTCCAGCATTTGACTTCTAGTTCTTTCCTGCATTCTTGCAAATTTCGGGGCAGAGTAGCTCGCCCTTTCCCCATTTACTATTTTTGTAAGCGTCCATTCCCGAAACATTGCTCCCTGCAGAAAAATAAAACAAAATAAAAGAAAGTTCATTAAACATATTTATTTTTTCCCTTCATCTACTAATCCCCATTTACAACACATAAATTAATTAAATTATCGCGCATCATCCAAAAAAAATTGCCAATTCATTTCATGCATCCCATCATCCGAAATGCCACACTCATTAAATATTTAACCCCATTATCATCAATGACATGTCTCCCTGCTGTTTCATCAAACCAACCAAACAAAACGAAATAATGAATGAACCTTATACGCCTGTCATTTGGCAAACCTACATAACAACAACACAAAACGTTCTCTCTCTCTCTCTGTTTCCATCATGCAAGTTGCGATAAATAATTGTTAGTTGTAACACACTGTCGCTGTGTACAATATTTACATTGTACTTGCATCACATCACCATCATCATCATCACTGCTGTATTGTGTTATTAGTTGTTGTTAATATTCACAGGAGACTTTTTTATACTTTCTTTTTTTTTCTCTCTCTCTCTATCTCTCTCTACCTACCTATTATATATTCCACTGCTTTCTCTCTCTCTCTCGCTGATATCTCGTCGGCGGTGTGTTTGTGTGTATGTTATATTGAGTGGATAAAATGCAAACAAACTTTTTATTCCTCTTTACTTTCCCTCTTCACTCTTCCAAAAAAATTGTTCCGTACGTCATCAACATCTGAAACACTCCATTTAACTCTCATTCAGTTAGTTAGTTAAGTTTAGTAGGCATATTATTATGCTATTTTTTGAGAATTTGATAAGGGGCAAATAAAATTTTTCTCTATTAGCTTTGGTTATTATCATAAACGATGATTAATTAACTCTCATTCCTTTTTTATTTAGAATGCCGTTATAATGACTAATGACAGCGAATCACGATCGTACGGTGGTGTCCCCAAGCCATAGCACTCCCGTCCCCATCCCACCACCACCCCATCATTTCAATTTTTTTTATCTTATCGTTTTTTATGTGATGTGAGTTGACTTGTGGGAAAGTAAAAAGCTAAAATACAGTATATGCTTTTAATTTTATTGCGGGTGTGCCTATATGGGTAGGTATATTAATACACTACACACAGACATATGGCTTGTCCACTGGCCTGGAAATATTAGGCCTCGGAGGAGGAAAATATATAAAACGCTTGTTTTTTTCTGTGTGTGTGCGCGAAAAGAAGGGAGAAAGCTTGTCTCTCTATTTTGTTTGGAGGAGATATGCTCTATTCACTCTGAAATTTTCACTCCACCATACCAACTCCATCACTCCATTTCTTCCATCCACTTTGGAAAATAAACCATAAATATCTTTTTCTCTTTCCACCTTATATTCTGTTTATAGTGTACACATGCTACATATTATTGCACACACACACGCCCTTTATCTATTTATCTAAGTAAAATAGGCATATAAACTTACTACTCCACAATATATACAGCATCACATCATACACCACCTTCATTCTCACTCGTGTCTCTCCTCCTCTAAAATAGTAATATTCATTTTCGCTATTTTTTTTGTCGAAATAGAGTCTAGCTACCCATCATGATCAACATGAAAGGTCATATTAAAGGTTAATAGATCTCCCCATAATACTGATAATAATACTCATATCATAATCTATTCCCTATTTCTCCGTTTTAGATCACCCAGAAAAGGATAATATCCTTATTATTACCACACACCACCGGTCATGTTATTGTGCAGCACACACACGCTTCCTTTTAATAAGGACCATAAAACAAGGAAAATGGTGCAATCATTCACTCTACATACCTATCTGTCTATTCACCCTTCTTCATTCACAGACACACAGAAAGAGAGAGAAAAAGAGAGATGGACGAACAGACAGACACCGACGCCGCCGCCGACGCCAGATGCACATATTTATATTCTGCGGCTCGACCACTTACAAAGTATATTTATACCTATACCAAAATACAAGCAGAGAAATACAACTTTTACAAGTACAAATACAAGTATATAGACTAAAATATAAGTATTACCATTACCACCACCTTCATCTAACCCATCATCATAATAACAAAACAACTGATCCAAATCAATGGATTCCTTCCATTTCTCACCAGACACCTACACATAAGTATACATAGTACACACACATGTATTTTCCATATACCTACATTACATCGTCACATTTATATATATATTTTATCTTTATTATATTTTTTCTCTTCTTTTACTCATCCACTGCTTGCTTTGCTACTTGATCGTTTGTTACTATTTTTTTTCTTGGTCGCCGTTACCAATTCATCTTGTAAAGTGCATCATCATGATCATCATCAACAACAACTCCTCGTCGTTTTCACTTTTTAGCTTTTCTCTTCCTATTTCCTTTCATTCCCATTGTCAGCTTAGCTCTTAGTTCTTATTCCTCTTGTCTCTCTTTATCCAACTCTCTCTCTCTCTTTGTCTTTTCAACCATGACGCAATTAATTTCCCCCTTAACTCCTTTCCTCGCGCATCTCATCATCAAACCCAAAAAGCATCTTCTACTACGTCTATACACACTTACTTTTTTACTCACGCACACATTTATTTTCTTTTATATATTTTTTTTCTTCCTCTCGCTATCAATAAAATTCTCAATAAAAAATATAGAACAAGCCTTCTTTCTTTCTCTTCTTGTTTCAAGTCAAGTCAACAACAACAAGACTTTGAAGACACACTACACTGCTCAAAGACAGTCACTCTTTCACTCAGACTAAAAAAACTATATGTATACCATTGTCGTAAGCAGCTTAAATGGAGTGTGACAAATGATGCGAAAAGGAAAAAAAATCTACTAAATATAGCACTCTAACTACTCACTACTCACTACTGAGCAGCAGAAGCAGTAGTAGTAGTAGGAGCCATTTTCACTCTCATCTCAAGTTAACAAGAATATATTGTAGTCTCATGACCATGATGGCTCCGCAATGTCCAACTACTAAATATAGCACTCTCACTACTCACTACTGAGCAGCAGAAGCAGTAGTAGTAGTAGGAGCCATTTTCACTCTCATCTCAAGTTAACAAGAATATATTGTAGTCTCATGACCATGATGGCTCCGCAATGTCCAGAAAAAGGAAATCGCCACCTTCATTAAACCATTCAATTCAAGTCAGTACTTCACAGTACTGAGGATGGAGAGTACCATACACACAGCCGTCACATACATATGCCTCCAAGCAGGCTGCAGAAGCAGACCAGTGACAAAATAAATAAAAATGTATAATAATAGGCATGTGGACTAGCTTGACCATTACTGAACATCATCCCATAATCTCAGGATGATTCCCTTGTCGTTGACCCCATTATTCTTCAAAAAGATTTTTTTTGGATCGGCCCATCAACAAGATGGGAGAATACCAAGTAATGCAAAAAACACTACTGAAGCTATGGAGGAGGAAGAAAATGAAGGAAAAAAATTGACAAAAACTAATATGTGTAGTGTACTCCCCAAAGCAATAAAATGATGGAATAGCTTCTGTATATAACTAATGGTAAGTACACACGTGTGGATATGCTCCTTCTCTAGAGCTAGAGTAGAATATGTGGGGATGGAACATTATTTTTTTCTGGAATTTTCCCGAGGATAATAAATAACTTGATGATGGGTACATATATTGATGATGTTTATGTGTTTATGCTGACCAGATAGAATGGAAGTTAAAGTCATGAGACATTTTTTGGGGTATTTATTATTATTATTATTATATTTTTTGGAGGAAGAAAAATTATAATAAATATTTATTTGGAGTAGAGACCTGTGAGATCGTGCACAGTGTCCAGGCCACCTTTGTACTTGTCAAAGCCCTTCAGTCTCACTTTTTCCCCGAGCAGCTGGAGAAACTCTTCAAATAAAGGCGAAGATTCATTGTTGTCCAGAATCTCCTCTTCTGTGTACTGGCCCTCTTTCACGTAGATTATGCCCACCTTGAGCTCGGATTTTATGAACACCTAAAAATTATTAATGTTGTCCAGAATCTCCTCTTCTGTGTACTGGCCCTCTTTCACGTAGATTATGCCCACCTTGAGCTCGGATTTTATGAACACCTAAAAAATATTAACATTTTTTAATTTTACTTTTTTATGTGTTTCTTTGTATTTTGCATTCAACTTTAATTATTATTATCATTTTGATGTGATTATAATTCCATGAATCTTTTAATCCTCTACCACCGCCCACCCTGCCATTTATTCTAATAAGTCCTCCACCTCCATAATAATAATAGTAAAAATAATATTCGGTCACAAAATTTATTCATTTTCACTATTAGTTTGCCCCCACAACACAACATACGTACCAACGAAATTAGTATACACCTATTCTCTACCAACCAAACTAAGACGTACATATAATATAGGTAGGTATATTCCTATATACCAAGTCAAACCGGAAAGCTTAGCTCTTTTACCCGGATTTTCTTTAATTTTACCACCACTGGTAGGACACAGACAAAATCCCTTTTTAATTACCCATAAAACCAAACAATACAACAAAAGGAAAACAAGAGAAAATAGTTTGTAGCAATATGTTACAAAAACAAAAATATATACCTACAAATACATATACTTCTAATTCTGTATTGCCTTGATCGTTTTAAATCCGTCTTTTTCCATTCAAAGAAATTGGTTGCAGCTACATATTTAAAAGCCACTCAAAATTCTCATTGTGCCCCAACTTACTATCCTTATTTAAATTCTTTTTTTTCAAAAAAATGAAAGGAAGTATTGGGCGGAAGTACGTAGCATCCAAATACAAAAAACAGTAAGATTTAAAAAAAAGTTTAATACTTTTTCCACATTATTTTCTTTCTTTTTTTCGCCATTTTTGTCTTTCATTTATGCGGAATGCATCCGTACTTTTCATCTCTGAACTTCGTCAATAATATGCAAATAATTCAAGTGTTACATACTTTATATCTCTTTGAGAAAATTATTTCAATAAGTCACATAGTACATACTACATACCTATGTATGTATACTGTATACCTAACACTGCCTACAAAGTATTGAACCATCATCATCATCATAACCATATCGCCGTTTTCCCGTTCTTTTTTTAGATCTCCGCCTGGCTATATTTTTTCGGTAGATAGATAGATATATATTTTTCCACCAAATTTAATTTCACTTTCTATGCAGAATAATAATAATAATTCACCAAGTTTTTTAATTAAAAGAAAAAAAGAGCCATTCCGCCACGTGCAAATAACAGTTGAAATAACAGGGAAGAAGAAAAAGAAGCTGTGATGATGGGATATGGGATGCGACGACTACTACTACTACGTGAGTATTATTATATTACATACCTGTCTCGCATACTTAAACATGGCGTAATAATGTGTGTGTGTATGGACTGTGGACTCCACAGTGTGGAGTAATACCAAGCTTGTGAAAATGTTGGAAAAAATATAATAATTGAGATGGAGTTATTCCAAGAGGAAGAAGAAGAAAAAAAAAGCATTTTTGGTGCGACGACGACGATGATGATGGTCTCTTTTTGTTCTCTTTTTTTGGACATGGCCCATATAGCATATATTATAGTCATGTGACTCTCTCAGCATGGCATGCATGCACATACACTCTTCTTTCGCTTTGAACGGATGATGATGGTAAGAATGAATGAGAAAAAAATACATAATTTTTTTTAATATTAGTAAGGTAAGGTGTTGTGAATTTTATTTTCTCCAGCTTCCATCATCTTCTTGTTCTTCTTTGCCACGCTATGCGGAAGATGGAAAGGATGAAGTAACATTTTTGTGGCCTTTTTTCTTCTTCTTGTGTGTGTGGTTACTTTCTTCGCTTATTACTCGGCAGGGAACCAAGAAAAAAGACCAGGAATTCCATGCCAAGTTAGTAATATTAAAAAACCCGAAGCCAGGTGAGCTACATAATATGATGTTGCAGCTTCTCTGATTTGGGGATGCGATGGTGTAATAATAATATGCAGTGTTACTGTATATTATATTATTGTGCAACCCGACATCTCGGCATCATGTTAACTTGACTCAAGTTGTAGAAAAAGAAGAAAAAAAATACAGACGAGTTCAGATTTTGAATAAGAGAAATAAGTAGCATGGCCTTTCTCTCTAAAACAACACGACGACGTAGTCACCGACAAAAAAAGATCCGAAGAAACAGTGGTGATGTTGAGGAGGATTATAATATTTTTCCCAATAAGTCTCTTGGCATTGGGAAGATAAAAATGTGGATAAATAATACGATAAATAATCATATCATGAACATGTGTATGTACGTATCTCTTCCATTCATTCAGAAGGATTTTTTCTTGTGTCTTGTTCAAAGAGAAGAAAAAAATACAATTTCCGGTTATTTTATCCCTGGATGAACTTTGACAATGGAATGATAATGACTTTAGGATCATGATGATAATAAAGTAGGTATTATGTTTTGTTATACGATCATCACTACTATTACGGATATATTTATCCTGGCTCAGTTAAAAAATGTCGTCGTATTAAATATCAGTCGTAGTAATTCTATACCCCGAATCCAATACTACGAATCAGAATACCTATATATAAATCTAAAAGCGTTTTTATCTATCTCTGTCTTATTGCCCACCCGCTGCTGTCGCTTTCGCTTGAGTTGGTAGAGAAGAATGAAAGTTGGGAGTTCACTACAAAATGTGCTCCGTTTTACGTTCAAATTTTGTAGGTACGCACACATTTGGCTTCCGGTTTTTTTCTGATAAAAAAATGATGGATCATTATTACGGGATTTTCTACCCTATTGACTGCCTCTGGCGTAATAAAAAGTAGAAGATATTTATTTTATTTTTATTAATTCTCTATTCTTCTGTTTTATAAAAAAAATCAATCAAATAAAGAAATAATAACGGTTAAAAGTACATGATGATAGTCATATAGATTTTCATAAAAAATATTATAATGTGGAATTGGGGGTGGAATTTACTTTGCTTCTTACCTGATCCAGCTTGAGCAGTTCTTCAGGAGTATCTGGAAGCTGACCTAGTATAAGTGGGGGGTTCAGATTGATTTCCTTTCCCAGGGATCTCACCACCTCTTCCCGATTGTACCTATCCGCAAAGACGCATGAGGCGGGTATCAGTCCATGAACTGTGTAGCTAATTGCTCGAACAAGTATCCTTTTTTTTAAGAAAATAAACAAGAAACAAAACACATAAACACATTACAACTCAAAATATTTACTTATTCTCATCATATTCTCTTAGCTTATATACCACTTCACATACATCTCTGTGATTTTTTCGGTTTTTTTAATAAAGTGCATTTCGATGTAAATCCGGTTATATAAGCAAATACAAATCCCCAAATAGTTTTTTCTTGTCAATTGCACATAAGCACTTGAAAATCCCATGTCTGATATTAGGGGCATTTATTTAATCAGAGCACAGCAACATTAATAGTGTTTACCTTACGCGTTCGTGCATTGATTTATTATCATGTGGACTACATAAAAAACCAAATAAACTTGTCTGCTTCATCATCATCATCATTCCATCAAGTAGTGCAAGTGAGTTTTTACAGCTTCTTTTCCCTACCTATTATTATTATGGGTTTGTTTCGTGCGGAAATTTTCTTTTCATTGAAGTTGAAGACATGTCATTTCAATTCAATTCACCCGCTTCTGCGTAAATAGAACAGCATAAGTACCTAGAGAACATTGCATCATCATCAGGGAATTAAACGATTAACTATTTTCTCGGAAAAGATTTACAGTGAGATGGACGAACGTGTATAACCTCATTCAAATCTTTTATTTGAATGAGAAATCAATAATATGGGGGAAAAGAAAGTAGAAAGCTATATAGGTATTCAGGCAACTGCAAAGACGAAGAAGGGAAATCTCTTTTTTTATTCCCAAAGACGGATTTCTCTTTTTTTGGAAGGACACATGCCCATATAATCTATATACAAAAAAGAAGAAGAAGAGGATTTCATACTAAAGCGTTTTGTTGTGTGACTCGAGTAATTTGATGGAGCGGAAAAACAGATCAACGAGATGAGAAAAAAATCCGAACAATATTATAAAAGTAAGTAGATAGGTATATGTGTGTACAAGGACATGTGTATATATATTTTTATCTTTACCAAATAAATGAGATGGTTAATATGAGAGGACGACGAGGACGATGACGGCGTGGCGGTTTTTATTTTGTGTGCTTACGTGATAACATCAAATCCATTTTCATTGGAAGAATAATTGGAGTGGAAATCTTAATTTCATATAAATTTCATACTAAAGCGTTTTGTTGTGTGACTCGAGTAATTTGATGGAGCGGAAAAACAGATCAACGAGATGAGAAAAAAATCTGAACAATATTATAAAAGTAAGTAGATAGGTATATGTGTGTACTGTACAAGGACATGTGTATATATATTTTTATCTTTACCAAAAAAATGAGATGGTTAATATGAGAGGTCGATGACGGCGTGGCGGTTTTTATTTTGTGTGCTTACGTGATAACATCAAATCCATTTTCATTGGAAGAATAATTGGAGTGGAAATCTTAATTTCATATATAAAAATCTAAGTAGTTCAAGATATACTCGTATTCATTCAAACCCAATACAATATATACCAGATATACATAGCCTATGGCTGTTTTAAAACTATATTTTGTGTAGTTTAGGGACATATTTTTTTTCTTTTTGCGATAAAACGACCTTCAGTTAACATCTTCACTACAAAGCAGAGCTCTCTCTCTCTGTATATATATATATATATATAAAATTCTCTCTCTTGTAATTTTGTTCATTAGTTTCGTCTGCTTTTTTATCAGATTTACTTTTCTTTTCTTTAGTTCTTGTCTATTTCCTGTGTCTTCAAATCTCTCTGTTCAATTTGTTCAAATTTTCGCTTTGGTTCCTTTTGACGACGTTCGTATATAACTTTACATAAAGGAAATTTTCATTTACGTGTAGATTAGGTTTTTTTCTCCTTTTCTAGCTATATAGCTCTCCTACAATACTACAAAGTATGATAATAGAGATGACACAGGATATAATTTAATCCAATAATAATAATTATAATCAAGTTAATGGATTCTATTTATTAAGAGTATAATGAGGG
>JAITYZ010000926.1:0-12448 GCA_027744595.1 Paronellides praefectus
AAAAATCCTCACATTTTTTCCATATTAACTCAAGTGAAGTATAGAAGCAAAGTGCAATAATTTACAGATCTGTGAATTTGACTTAACATCATCCTCTTAACTCCTTTTTTCCCAAAAAACGCTTGAGGGTCCTTTTTACACTTGAAGAATTGAGATTCCTTCTTCACCTTTTACAAGAGCTTAAATTAGAAGAGGCACTGCACAATCTGTACCGTGTGAGATGAGTGCTTGTACTTATTAAGGAACTACACTTCCGAGGTGAAAAAAAATGTTTGTACAAATGAAATTTTTTACTACTTGCTCTCATCTCATTCCCACATTCAGATGTCTTGCTTGTTAATTTTACCTGATTTGCAAGAGACGAACGGAGGATGGAAAGTGTCGATTTTACAAATGAATATTATTATTATGTTTAGCTAGATTTTCATATAATAAATCATACAAGTTTACCGTAAGCTTAAGTTTAACATGAAAGGGGGCAAAGTGATAATTTTTATTTAAATTTTGTTGGCTTTCGATTTTACGGTATTGTCACTCTTCCAGTTATCATGAATGTGCACTTGTGCACCCTGCACTTTTCCTTTTCTTTCCAAACCTTTACCACAAACAAAGTCCAGTGAATAGTCGACATGTTTTCTCTCTTCACCAGGAAAAGGGGATGATGATTCCTACTCTGAAAAGTCTTGCTTATTTACTGATTACTCCCTGTATAAGGAGTCAAGTCCTCTTCGTCAACAGTGTAGTGCAGTGCCAATTGCTGGTTCTTTTCACTCAATTCCTCCTCATCATCAAGAACGGCCACTAGTCGTACACTCGTACCATTCTCACCGATGGAGTATTTAAAGTACTGATACTTCCACCGCCTCTTCCTCTTGGACCTCTCTTTAGTAGACACTTACGTATTACTTACACTGACTGTTTGGCGATATGGAGAAGAATCATTGAGGAAAGTGGGAGAACAAGCCGACAATGGCTCTTGGTTGCCCACGAAGATGACACTCATGGACGACTCTCGCACCGACGATGACGACCATACACCACAGTCTATATACATATCGACGGACGAAAAAGCATCAGAATCATCATCATCACAACCACCATTGTCGTCGTCAGATATAAATACATAAAAGTATATAAAAAAGAAGGACCTTAAGCAGTAGTAGTGGAGCTCAAAGTCTTCATCGTCACTACTTACAATAACGGCTTACATGCATTGAAGTATGCTATATGTAAAACTGCCACTTATTTGGCTCAAAAAGGTTATTTTAAGAAACATTAATATACTCAAAAAGTACAAAAAATATATAACCACTGTTGATTCCAAGAAGTACCATCATCACTGGAAAGGCCATCATCATCATCGTTTGTAAATGTACATAGGTATATACCTAACTACTGGGTGCAGCAGCAGTGTCTCAAAACAGAGACCATATTCCCCTGGAGTGCATAATATCTACTTCACAACATACGAGTATCATTCTCATCATCATCATCCCGGATCATTTCATTTTAGCACTTGTCATCCTTACACAAAATTCAAGTCCTCTTTTCTTGGCTCTTCTTCTTCTGTCTGTGCAATTCTCACTCCATCGCTTGGTTTCAACCTCTTTTTCCTATAGTTATATAGAGGATAAGGTGAATATCATGCATACAAACTTATATATACAAGTACATTACAAACATACTTTGTGATAGCAATATAGCTTTGGGAGCAACAGTACTACTGTACTGACCAAGGGTTCCCTTCCCGTTAAAGATAATTTACCTAACACAAATGAAATTCAATGTGGTGTTTAAAATATACGCCGCAACAAAAATACAAGCAAATAAATTCAACCTGGTGAACTTAATGATTATTGGTTATCATATCATATCAATCATCATTCTCAGTAGCCTCTAGAGAAACTGTGAATTAGGTGTATTCCCGAATCTACAAACATACAAATCTTCGATTTTGCATAATATAATCTAGGGTTTTCATCGCAAAACCCGATAAACCATCAATTATATACCTAAGCACAATTATATGAAATTAGAAGCATGGTAAACTTTCCATTCACATTTTTAATACACAAACCTTTATTTGATAGAATTTTATTCCATCTTAATTTACACATTGAAAGATTTTGCCTAGTTTAGTTTTAAAGCTAAAATTTCCTTCCAAACTTTCCTCGGAGCTATCAAAATGCAACGATTAAATATTGCAATATATCAAAAAAGATATTATTAAAGTTACTGCATCTAAAATGAAATAATATTTCATAGCGAATAGAGCTAGCTTTCTTTTTTCCCTTTTTAAACACAAGGCGCAAAAATATTGACAGAGATATCTGACATTTCATAAAGGTTTTTTTTACGTAAAATATGTTCGCATCCCTACACCCTTAAAAGAAAAATAGAAGAAATATTTTCCCCCCAAAAAAATGTCAATTCACATAACAAACATAACATAACCCAGTCCAATTTTGATGAAAGCAGCAAACATTTACCCACACATCCCATTACTGCAGCAGTGTCGTACTGTGGCTTCGTGAAAATATTCGAAAACATGAGACGATTCCATATAAATGCAATATGTGAAGCTTATAAATATAGATATCTCCTGTCTATCTCTCAGATAAAGTATATTTGGTACATTTTTTTCTAAATTGTGTATTATGTTTTGTGTTATTATTGTAGCCGTAGTACATCCAGACATATATAGTTGTTACATAGTAGCTTGCTTTTTTTCTCCCGGTCCCTCTGCTGACTGGTATGTGTTATGTATATTATTGGCATTTGGAAGAGTACTTCAAATTGAATACATCCCTGGAGTTGTCAAGTGTTTTCTCTTCTTCTTACCTTTTTCCTTTTCTTCTTTTACTAAACTAACCCAAGCAAAAAAAAATCGAAGAACAGAGGGAGAAGAGGAGAGAGAGAGAGCGATAGCGATAAGAGAGGCAAAAACTTTCCTAGTAAAGCTGACATGGCCAATACGAGACAATCTAACAAAAAGGAAACACTCCAACAAAAGTATATATACTACATGCACACATGCCATGCTTGCTTGGTCAAATAAAAATGCGATAAAAACTTTTGCTCTCCTCGTGTTTTTCCACCAGATAAGGAAAAACTGGGAAAATATAATGTGTGGTGGGGACACGCAAAGAGACGTTGTTACATGGTTCCAGAGGGATGACTTCCAGTGAATCCGTAAAACGGCACGAATTGAGTAAAAAAAGAGAATAGTTAGACTGGTGTATGTTATAATAATAATATAAAATAAAAAGAGTTTTTGTTAGAAACTCGTTGAAGATAACTTTTCCCTACACTCGTAATATTACAAACTTTTTTGTGTGATAATGGCCTTGGTCACTGTTATCCCTCTTGTTAACAAAATGTGAAAAGATACAAGTTGAGAAAATAATGAGGATAAGAGATAAATTGACAATTACAGACACATTTCCTTTTGTCCAGTGTAAAAAATAATGAGTGGAAATCTGTTATAATTTTTTGCTTTTAAAATTTAAGTAAAAATGCTTGAAACTTGAGAAATTTTAATGAAGCTACAAAATAGGTAGGTATGGAGGTCTTTATTTTCTTGCTGGGAAAGTACTTGAAAATTTACCTTTCTACTCACAAAATGTCCACTTGCACCTCACTTGAAACTGCCAAAATAAGAAAATACTCTATTTCCTTGTTGTAAAAGCACAACAAAACTATAATAAAACGACATGCGCATAGCCAAAATATTGTGTGAGTAAGAAATTATTCGTTTATACTTTGGTAAAGTGTCCACATTGAACCAAATATGATTTAAAAAATGATGCATGACAATCAAATCACTTTGAATAACTCTGCGTAGGAAGGTATGTTATTATTATTATTCCACGACGGACACAAGACGAAACGGATTAAATTTTAAGTTGACAAAAAAATAAATAACACAACTCTCCTCTTTTTTTTCTAGTCTCCAATTCGCTCCTAAAGTCATGGAAAACTATTTTACATCTTTTACCACTCCAGATTTTTTCTCTCTACTGTACACTTTCCACCATAACAAGTCACAAGCAAAAACTGGTTTTTGATGGAGTGGACTTGAAGCTGTCACCTAACGTCACGTTTTGGACCCCTTGACAAAAATTCTAATACGACATCTCATTCCGTACACCGGGCATCCTACCAGAATCACGGATTGTCGCCACAACCAAAAATGTGAAAAAAAGTATTTGTATTTTTGTAGAGCGTAAAAAGTAATTTCTCTGTGTGTCCATGCAATAAATACAGACAGGGATGAATACACACAAGAATGACCTTCTTATTAATGTGTAAATATTGAATTTTCATATTTTTCATCATAATAATAATAGCAGCAGCAGCATAAAATCCCTTTCTTACTCGTTCACACACACACAAGCCTCTCGACAAAAATTCCAACATGATTTTCAACACTTTTTTGTGTTGAGTGGTGACAGACAAGAAACCCACACTTTTGTACTTCTTGATTGTTGGAAGACATGGATTTTTAAGGTTCAACTCTTGTCATATATGTTGTATGTCTTAAATATCTACATGTTCACAATTACAATTGTAGTGATAATTGAAGAGCATCAATCTTTCAATAAGGTACAATAATAATACATAATAGTAAAAGATGTAAGCGCAGTATTTAAAATTTAGCATAAGGAATTCTGAAGTCTCAAATATGTTGGAATGCTGAAAAGTTGTGTAAAGAACACACATATTGAAGATCAATAACTTGATTGATTGGCGAAGTAACAAACATCATTCCAATATGTAAAATGTACATCCCATCATCTCTTATATTATTACTACTTGTATTTATGAATAAAATATGAAATATTCAATATAAGACGTGGCGTCTACATTATTAGTACAAAGACTGTTTACCTTCGTTTTGGCAGTTCAGAGGGCTCTTGAGAAATTCAGAAAGAGAAGCCATGTTGTATATTGTAAGCCCCACAATCTTTAATGCCCCTATTCAATAACACACATAGTATATTATTCACTCAGGCTGAGCATCAGCATAGCAAAAAAATATAGATAGGTACATAATACTATAATATTCTGCTTAAAGTCCACAGTCGTCAAAAGAAAAATAAGCAAATATTATTAAGGTGTACAATTGTTAGTATCATCACAAGGCAGAGAATTTTTCATAAACATCAAGCTTGGTGGCAAATCCCATATAATACGGACGCACACGACTATTAAAGTAGATCAAATAAATATATTATTATTATTATTTTAGCTCGTTCAAAGAGGCAGCAGAATGGAAATGAAAATAATAACAAAGTTCCAAAAATGGTGGGCTAGTAGGGATGACTCGCTTGTGTGCACTGGGCATAGTACAAATACAAATACACTAAAGGATAGATAAAATAAAAATAACAAAATTGAAAATATTTTTTTTTTGGAAGAATGTTTTACCGTCAAACTAAAATGCAATGACAACTTGAATAGTAAAAGATGAATAAATAGGGTTGAGAGTGAAGAGTAAAGGGTTAAAAATGATGGCATCACTATACGTTGTACTGAACATTACACGTCTACTACATTATCAATCTACATTTTTTGCTGATTCAAATACATATTAATACTACTACAGCATCCTGTGCTAGCGTTTATGATTGTATGAGCAAATTCGTAAGCTTATCATTTACGTGTAACCATTTTAGTTCAAAGGATGAGCTCCTTTCATGAGCTTTTTTTCCTAGTTTGTCCAGGAAAAGGGTTGATTCTTTGAATAACAAGGAAAATCCGCTTTACTGCATTACACAAGCCATCAGTCAGTATTTCAATTCAACCCTTTTTTCATTTTCTTCAGCATTATTGTGAGGAGAATCCCATAAATATTATGATTGTTGCTTACCGTAAACACTTGACGGATTATATTAAAGTTATCATAATAACTAGGTTTCCTAAATCCCTTGTTGTAATAATAATAATAATAATAGTAGAAATAATATTTTGTGATCGATCAGGGATCCTTTCAAAGCTTGTCGTCAACAAAATCATGGAGAAAAAGATCTCTGTCTGTGTAGGTTATCCATGTGTGAGAATGAGAATACTATAAGATGTGGCATTAGTCATGGGCAAGGGTACACATTACACATAATACCATAAAACTTACCTATTATGGCATATTTACCAAATTATCTGCTTGAACATTGAGTTGATGATAATTAAAAAATGTTGAACGCTGGTTTTTGGTATTTAGTCATTAACTTTTTAAAATGTCATTATTCCTATAAAATTAAACTCGTATTTCAGGTAAAAAATTGTAAAGTTGTGTGATCTTTTTGCTGACAAATTTATTTTACAAACTAGGTTTCCTAAATCCCTTGTTGTAATAATAATAATAATAATAATAATAATAGTAGAAATAATATTTTGTGATCGAGCAGGGATCCTTTCAAAGCTTGTCGTCAACAATATCACGGAGAAAAAGATCTCTGTCTGTGTAGGTTATCCATGTGTGAGAATATTATAATATGTTGTATAAGTCATGGACAAGGGTACACATTACACATAATACCATAAAACTTAACTATTATGGCATATTTACCAAATTATCTGCTTGAACATTGAGTTGATGATAATTAAAAAATGTTGAACGCTGGTTTTTGGTATTTGGTCATTAACTTTTTAAAATGTCATTATTCCTACCAAATTAAACTAGTATTTCATGCAAAAAATTGTCAAATTGTGTGATCTTTTTGCCGTCAAATTTATTCTATTTTGTTGTGGTATAAACAGAAGTCTAGATTGCATATATTCATGTGTTGTTAGGTATAACGAATATAACGTAAATGTGTACATAGATATTAAATGTTCATAGCACAACCCGACGACGTTCTCTGTACCATCCAGCCAGCAGACAGGTATTTCATTAATGCATTGTATAAAACATTTCTCCCGAAGTCCCCCTCGTCTTCTTAATCTCCCTTGTACTTTCACAATATTACTGAATATACCGACAAACTAATTTCCTACCTGTATCGTATTACTGTTAAAGTTTGCATTCCAAAGAACATCATTCCACTTGCAATCTAAAAAAAATCTCATAATCTTCCATTTACATACTTTGTTATCTCATTTCATGTAATACAGCATGCAACTGGTTTTATTTGTGCTCATCATACAAAATTAAATCCATTTTTGGAGCTTGGAAAATATTCCATTCACCAGCAGCACAACTTCTCTTATTACACGTATGCAATAAATGGTAATAAATTAAATGTTTTGAAAATATGCTCCGTTCTATTTATATTGTAAAAAGTAATCCCATTTTCATGCTTGTTATTATACCTGAAACAGAGTCATGGAGCTGGAGACAGAATAAGATTTCAAAAATTTTACTGCAGAGAGAAAAGGGAGAAATGCTTAAGTTCAACATGATGATTTGTTCCATATATTATGACCATGATAATAAGTATGGAATAGGTACAAGAAGATGATGATGAAACAAAATGAAACGTGAAGTTTTTTTTGGCTTGTTTTTCATACCTACCACCTTTCTCTCTCCACATATTTTCCCTGTTCCATAGTAATATATGTATAAGAAGACGTCCAATAAAATACAATACCATCATCACACACACAAGCTATTTTATATGATTACAAGCTTTGATCCATATATGTATGTATGCTATATACTGGCTTTACATTTTACTTACTTTTCCTTTACCGAAAGCATTTTATTAGTAGTCATGCATGACACGGGCTCTCTCCTCTTTTCTCTCTTGTTTTATATTACTTTACTTCCAAGCAACGTTAGAAAAAGAAGATTGCTCGGAAGTGCCCACTTGAGCGCTGGTTGCTTCCAGATGCCGGCATGGCATTATGATGAGTTCTTAAAACTTTATTCCAAAAACTCTTCTCTATTTTCTCTTCTTCCCTTCTCCTTTTCTCTCTCAAATGTATGTATATACTCAGATTCTAATAAATAACGCTGTTCTGTTCCTGCATTCACCTACCATAACTCCTACACTACCACCACCACCACCGCCACTACAAACTCTCATATTATCTGTTCTTGAGAAGAAACAAAACGAATGTAATCACACACACACACCCATATTACGTGGGTACATGTACTTATCCTTAACTCTCTAGTCAGGTTGCTTGGAAAAACCAGAAACCTCCGAGAACAGGATTCGTTCATTTTTACCAGGAAACGAGCCAGGAAAAGTTGTAGGGAAGCTGCAAAGCATTCGTAATGAAGGGACAGAGGGATGAATGGAATGAATTCAATTCAGCTCACAACAACACCACCACACTTGCACATAAATTCCCATTTATAAACGTGAAATGTATGCTATTCACATAAATACAAGTGTAGTATATGGTAATGGTTGTTAGTTTTTGGGTTAGTTACATAGGTATACCTACAAAATGTACGTGCGAGCAGCTCGTATCTTTGACGAGATGAAATGATGAGGGTTAGTAAAATATCACATTTCTTTCTCATTCAACAGCACCAGCTTTTTCTTCTGCTTTAATACTTTTGACACGGGCGATGATGATGATGATGCGATGGGATGATATGATATTCCATGCTGGCGGTAGATATTGCTCAGATAAAATAATTTAGATTGTTTTGAAACTCAAAGAGAAGTCCAGTGTTATTACCTGTTTATGTGTACAATATGCATGGATTTTGGCTTATGTATGTGTTATTGTGCTATTGTACGTAAGGAGATATGGTTGCAGTGTATTTTAGATGGTGGTGAAGTGAGGTATTAAATATCTCATTTAAAAGGACACACGACACAACGGATGTGTTTAGCAAGCAATCAAATATCCTGTTTGAGAGGATATTTTATTCCAGTTTTTAAGCCTTTGTTTATACAGAGACCGGGGAAAATCCAGGGTGGATATTCCACTTGCATGATAATATATACTCTGCCAAATCACTTTCTAAGCTGTTATTAAAATATTATCGGAGATTTTTCTCACCACGTTCCACGGATTTCATTAAAAACGTATTTTGTATTATTGCTTCTCCCGCTAGTTTTTACATCTCATATCTGTCATTACATCAACGATGTATTTTTGGGCTGACTCAAAATACGAATCAAATGTCAGTAGAAAAGTAGTAGTAAAATCAGGGAATATGTGTTCTCTTTTAAAAGTTTCATTAAAACACGGGAAATGAAGGAATATTATGAAATCGTGACTTTTCATGAATTTCTAAATTCCCCACCATTTTTTTCTTTTAAAATGAGCTGTAAATCTATCAAAGTCTAACTGATATGGTGAAAGTCAATAAAAATGAATTCGTAAAAAATTTGCTAATAATAAGATAGTCTTATATCCTTATCTAGATTTTTTTAAAGGTTTGTGAGCTCACTTGAATTGATTTATGATTTTTATATTTTTATGCATAAAAAACATAATATATTTTTTTACAAACAAACACGGGGTTTTTCTCGGTTGTAAATCTTTTTTTATTCACATCACGTCTTGCAGCATGCCAAGTCAACATGATGTCATTACAATAAAGAGCCAAGTTTTTTTCCACAAGCCCAATTCAAAAATTTCTTCCCATTAGTTCCCATCGGCTTTTGTGTTTAATTGAACCCCCGTGGAGCAGACAACCTCTCTGCCGATTTGGTGAGCTTAAACATTAGCTTATAACCTATTCCTTCTTTTGACTAGATATATACCATGCTACCATACTGTGCACATAACAAGTGTGTCGACAGTTTGAGTCAGTACAGTAGTCAGTCAAATAAGGAGTAGGACGATGATGAAAGGCACGCCACAGAGAAGAGTACGGGGTTTGTCGGCAGGACTGCCAAAAAATTTGTTGTTTCACTGTGACTGCGGCTGCTTTTTAATGAGTTACAAATCAGCTCAACTAAAACAGACGTGATGTTTTCCACAGTAAACATAATGAACTGATGACATCTTTAAAAATTATTTAATAACAATGTCATCATAACCAATATCGCAGTGGTGGTAGTAGCATATATTATTATGTGTATTTGCTGCTGCTGTCTACAAAGCTTCTAATTTTATTGTGCACACACATCATTACTGTTGACCGTACGCTTTCTCTCGCGGCAGTGCTGCTGGTTGGCACGCACACGCTCTGTTGTCTGTGATGACAAAGCCACATGCTCAAATGGTTCACACAAGCCCACATAGCGCATAGGTAGGTATATAAATATGCATGGTTGGTTGTATATATTTTTGTTTGTCAAATTAATATTCCCAGTGAAATGACGGAGAAAAATCGTATTATGTGAGTCAAATCATTTAAATAGATTGATATACTGTTTGAAATGTGATTAAAAATTACAAGTAAATCGATTGATAAATCAATCGATATAAATTTGATGCGACAATAATTGTCGCAATAAACGATATATTGAGTAATTATTACTATTACTATCAATATATCAAACGAACCATGTAAACTGTTGGAAAAGTTTTTTATTTAACATGTTGAACATCTTACGTGCAAAGTTAGGGACTTATTTTAAATAACTTTATTTAGCTGTCTTCATCTCGTATCATTTGCCAGTTTGCTCTTCAGCCTTTCCAATATTCACCATTGATAATTCTAGCGCAAGTTAGCATTTAATTTATTTGACGTTGTGATCTTACACCTTATTAATTAATACGACTAAAAAAATTAGTATAAAATCGCCCGAACTGACTAACTGAAATAAGAAGCTATGTATACAAGCTATACCCATATTTATTCTCTTTTAAAAAGATTGTTTGCTCATTTAGGTTCAATTGCAACGCTAACTTACCCTATGTTAATATATACTGCTCCTTGTTTTATTTTACTTATTATTATCTTGTGTCTTGTATTTACATTCTTCTATTATGTCATCCATCATGAGTTGTAAAATCATCATCACTATCACACATCTACTACTATTATTGTGTTTTCTACGAACATGCCACACAATTTTCATACAAACGATGATGTTGATGGTGAGGAACTTTTGTGTATTTTTTTTTGAATTGTATTACATTTTGCCCACTTCAACAAACTCATCAACTCATCGTTGTGTCGTCACATATCTTTTTACACATTCACACAATGCACTATACTACAAACGCAACGCAGCCTACTAAAAAAGGAAAAGACAAGGCAACTACTTGTCTGTTTTGGATAAGTGGAATTTAAAGCAAAGAAAGTCTACGTACAAAAAAAATAAGAAAATGGAAAAGTAATGATAATGAAAGGCCTCCCACGCGGATTGTACCCATGTCTTATATTCTTGTACGTTATAAAGATTAAATGTAATAATGATAGTTTGTGTTGACACAGAAGATGCGAGCATAATAGATTGTGAGAAAATGCTTATGGCTAAAGCGCTAAAGTCGTAGGAAAAAGAACATTCATATAATCTTTTAGCCAACTGTCTTGTCTATAGTCTATTTGTCGACACAATAAAAGAAGTATTATCACTTGGAGGAATTATAGTTTTAATTCTCTCAAAAGTAAAGTGATAGACATGAGGATAAAATAATACCTATATAATATTCAAGGCGTTATATAGGTATCTATCTGCCTTGTGAATTTTTCTTGTTTTGCAGTAGCAAAGAAAAGGAAGAAGGTTGCATGATTATTTTGTGTGAGTGGGAATTAAACAAGTTATGTAGCAAAGAAAAAGGAAAAGGTATTGGTAGCCAAGCGAGGTGGCTGTTATTAAAGGGAAATGAAACCCAAGTGCGCCACAAGTGGACACTTGAAAAAAAATTCTGTCTGTCCCTACTCTCTACTTTATGTATTGTAATCATCATTCAATATTTATACTCATGCACACAAGACATCGTATGTTGATGGATGGTAGATCCACCAACCAAAATATTATGGCTTTTCAGATATTACATTACAAGGTAAGGTAGATAGGCAAGTATATAGCTCTTGCCACCCATATATTTTTATTATTAAAACAGAGACCACTGCTGCTGTAAAGGCAAACTCTGTAGTTTTTATGATTATGATTTAATAACCCACAAATAATAAACTTCCATTTTTAATGCATTGCGCCAGCATGTAGTTGAGTTGTTGTGAAGATATAATGTGACTTGTGTCCAACAAAGTATTGAAGAAAGGAAAAAAAATGTCATGATTCAGCAAAACAACACGATTTACTACCTCTTTTCAAAATTTCAGGCGTACCCACTTGAGCGTTTAAAGAAAATTGAAGATGCAGACGTCTCACATGTCGAAAATTGTCTGCTTGGCTGTCTAATTTAAGAAAATGTTCACATTCAAAATGTTCATCATATTTATTATTATACATTTGCTATAATAAATCTTTTGATTTCTCAACTTAGAATGTTTAAGAAATAATCAAAAAATTGAAAGTCTCACATATGCGAAATGAGAATGTTATTTAAACGCTTTAATGTAAAATTTTAGCACTTTAAATTATACCTCTACTTTTTGATTTCACACTAATTATACAACGAT
>JAITYZ010000927.1:0-13470 GCA_027744595.1 Paronellides praefectus
TTTGATAGTATACGTTTAGCATTTCTCGGAATCAGAGAAAGTACGGAAAAGGAGGAGGTAACAAAGTACAGCGAATGTATGGAATATTATGTTCTTTCTTTGTGCCAGAGATCATGGTGGAAAAGGGAGGAAAATAAAAAAAATTAAGAAGCTTTTTGAATAAAAGCAAATACTCATAACGGACATGTCATCATTTTATTCAACATTCAACCCATATCCTCGACTAACAAAACATGAAACGCGCAAAACAGAATGCAGAAAAAGAAAAACGATGAGAGTGGCATCTGGTATGTACTCGTCTGTGTGAGGATTTCGCTCATGAAAAGTTTTTTTCCTTCTAGAAAGGAACACACATACATACATAGGTACATATACACAAGAAAAATGCTGTTTTTTTGCTCTTACTTAGGTAAATATACAAAAACGCTGCTGTTTTTCCTTCCACCTACCTGGACAAAAAAATATATAAATGATCTGAATGTATTTAGATGCATAAATATATATATAGATATTTATGTATGAAAACTAACATTACAAGTACAATCTTGAGTGCTCTGAAAAAAGTATGCATTTGATATGCATACAAAACACATGTACATACATATGTGTGGGGAAATGCTGATAAGAACAATAAAAGCAAGTGTTCTGTGAAAGAAAGTAGTTTTTTTCTTTTTACGTCTTGCCATTCCGTTCTCAAACAGTCCTCTCTCTTCCTTTTTGCAACAGGAACAAGCTCATTACATTATCATATTTAAACTTGAGAAATCATCTCCTTCCTTCTCATTTTACTCTGGTGAATTTCTCTTTAATTTACATAAAGATGCATCAGGAAGGAATATACTCAATTCTTTTCTGCTCATAATGTCTGTTTTAGTGTTTGTGATGTAATTAAATTACCTATTTTTGCACAAATAAAATAATGAAAGACATATTTGTTACATTCACTCAAGAAGCCTGCCTATATTACAAACACACAGTTTTATGTTTCCATTTTTCTAGTACCCTTCAATATGCATGTAAACAATTAGCATAGAAAAAGCAAGTTAAGGCACTATTATTTCTCTCAACTGACTTCAATTTTCTTTTTCTTACGTTTTGTCAACAAAATAAAATCAGCTTTAATGGTAAAACAAACGAGGGCGGAAACATGCAGGAATGCCATTTCCCTCAAACTGCCAAAAAAATATCTTGTGATATGGTAGAATGGTCCAAAAAAATCTGTCTCGAGCGAGTTTCAATGTTGAATGTGTCTTAGCCTTTCCGAATGTTACTCTGCTGATGTAAGTGGAAAGTTATTTTAAAATAAACAATACACGACGACTAGAAAAAGGCTTAAACTTTTTTTCTCCTGGAAAAGCTTTTTGCTCTTAAGTAAACTATGAAAGAAACAAAAATGTAGTTGTATGTTTACTTCAATACATATTATCTCACAGTTTGACAGTCCTTTTCCTACAAGTTTGCAATGTTGTGCTTCTTTCCTAAGAGTTGCACATGAATACGAAGAAAAGCAACAACAAAGATGATAAAGAGCGCAGTACTAAAGATGCTTACACAGATGAGATGCGTTGCTGATACCTATGTACCATGTACCAACTTCAGTGTATCGCTGTACCTTTAAAATTACTCTCTAGAGAGGAAAGGGACAACGTTTCTCAGTAGTGTCAAATATTGTACAAAATGTACAATTTAGGTATTTTATTTTTCATACCTTCAACAGAGGAACCCTGGCCAGTGTTGTTTCATTTTGTAAATTATTATTATTGCGTTTTGTGTTTCATGTTTTTACAACAGAAAAAACTTTGAGTGGGTGCTTTGGGCTTTACTTATGAATGAAGAGCAAAGTAAAAAAGGTATACTTTTTTTGTGATATTCGTTTCATTGCGAATTCCAGACAAATTATTATAAATTCAAAAGTACATTTGCCCCTGTCATGTCCATGTCTCTGTCCGTCAGGAGATGATGAATTCAACATACATAAAAATATATGTATATGTATTGAGTATACAGAGGTTACGCTGCTACTATAATGCACAGTGTGTATCGTTGACGTTGATATTACTACAGAATGATGTCATCATCAAAACCATTACAAAACCGCCCTAAAGAAATTTTAAAGAAAACAACATGTTCCGCTTCGCTGAGCATTTTAAAAGGAAAGTACAAGAAGGGGCCATTGTGCTGTGTATACAATTCAAACAATTGCTTTCTTGCTCGGGATTGAGCTCCTGACTCCTACACACTTGATGCCAAAGGGAGATGAACCAAAGAGTCAAGTTCCATCAAGAGAGCAAACTTTGTTTCAATTCCAATGAATAAATCAGTAAAATAACAAAGAGTGAACCTGCAGAAAGGATTCTGCAGCCTAGCAAGCCAAAGAGTGAGAGAGAGAGACATGAAAAATTTAATTTACCTCACTTCACCCACAACGCCTGGTAAACTAAAATTTTTCTACTAAAAAAACTGGTCCTTGTCAACTTTATCACTTGTGTAGTGGTTAACTACCAGATTTGGCAGTTTTATGGGGCCAATCAAGAACATTACAACGTCAGATTATCATCAAAGACATATAAGTGCTAATAAATTGGACAGTTTCATAGAGCCAATTTATACATCGATAGGCATGTAACTTGCATATCAACAACATAATTTATTTTCTTTAAATCAGCTATTAGTTTGTGACACACTTAATGTGCAAAATGTGTACAAAGCATTTTAATCATTTATAAATTCAAATTAACATGATCAATGTGATCAGCTACATATAAAGTGCTACATATTATGTATTATTGGGAGATACGGTTGAGAAGCAGATAGTGGGAACAGTAGGTTTAAAAAACCACCATTTCATCAACAATTACAAGCAAATACAGCAACAGAATTTCAAGAGCAGCACAGTTTGCCATAAACAGATTTATATATCTCTCGACACCACTTCTATCAAAGAGCCAAACTAAAAATCCATATTACGATAATAATGATGACCATAATGCATATAATAATGGGGAGAAATATATGGAAACAGGCATTCTGTAAATATCAATACCACAACTAAACACACATGTGCCAAGTCAATAAACTCATTATGACCTGCACGCCTTTTTAAATCGACATGTTGTACTCTTCCCCGCATGTGCGTCTCCAAAAAATCAAAATGTGCAAGTTTATTCATAAACGACTATGTACTAAGATGGGTATTGTTATAGATGTAAAACGTGCAACATTATTATTAGAAGAAAATGTTATCATCTCATGTCAATGAAAACCAATACATTTGCCATCTTTTTCGAATGGTAAAATGATCACAGTTCAGCTTGATCACTTTTTTTCTCCAAAATAATAATAAATTATTGATGTTTGTGCTTGTTCTTTCCAAAACATTTGACAGAGCTGTCATTCCTAGTGAATAGCAGAGGTATTTACATTTTTTGCATTGATTAACCACTGTCAACTTGTGCTACTTTGATACACCTACTCGATTTGAATCTTGTGTGAAGACATAGTCTCTTCTCCCTCTGTCGCTTTACAGGAAAAAAAATGTGAAAGGATTGAATACAAGCATATTATAACTATTATACTATGGCTGTTGCACATGAAAAACGAGTTGTCATATTTTTTAAAATGAACGCAATGAAATGAAAATGTACTACACAGAGATACACTTTGCGTGGTAAAATACTAAACGAAACATTTATGATCTCACCGTGTTTAGGATTTACATTATGTTTATATACCTCGCTCGGGTACTGGGTACTAAAGCGTAAAGGAAGAAATGCTCGAAAAGACATGTTGCAGTCTTTTATTTAAATTGTGTTGACATTTTTTAGACTTTTATAGCCTTTTTTATTCCATAACTAAATTGACGAGGAAAACGTTGAGCCACACGTTAAGGATGAAGGATGTCTGACTTTCAGGGACAGCCCTTTCAACATTCTTTTTGAAGTAAAGGCAACCATTAAAAATCAGCTCATAAACGACAGCATTTTTTATATTCACTCACTCATTCATGTGCTTATTCAGAGACTGGTAAAAATAACTTGATACCTTTTACGGGCAGGCTTTATGCAATAGTAATTTAATATTCAGTGCTGATGCACAGAGATTGTAAACATGTTACATATTAAATGAATATTTTTTTTAAATAATAACAAGTCGTTTGTATGCAAAGTTATGCTATTATTATGATTAATGCTAGATGTAATATAAAATGAGGACTCTCAATCTTTCCATCATCATCACGGGAGTCAGTGGAATTTTAGCTAATGTAATAAATTGGCATACAGACTAAATTATAAAACCCCAAACAAATTCCCATAAACTATATATCATTTTTTATTATTTGTAAATTACCAGCTGAAATCTGTTTTCAAGCAATTATCATGTAGTTGCAAATATTCAAGATTTAACAACAATATAACACCAGCAGCTGTCATTGCATACCTAAATTGGAATAAATCATTTGGTCATGTATAGTTAACATACATCCAATCGATAATGAGTAGCTAATAAAGAGATATTAGCACATCTGGAGTTAACTTTTAAAATTAACTTAACCGGTACGATTTGGTTTTTTTATTGTTGTTAAACCAAAAATAGATATAAACCTACCTATTATGGTTAGCGCCAAAAAATAATAGAATACGGATTCGCAATTTATAACGTACAAGTTACTATTCTTGTGGAACGGAAAGGGTGCTGCTTGTCTTTAAATTTAACATCCACTTAGCCCTGAAACTGCTTAAAAATGACATCGTCCCAAAGTCACACCACGCGACTTTCGTTTTTGGTGCATTGCATCATTTAAATGGATAATTTTATGAAGTATCAACTCCGCCTGCTGCATAACCCCCTCTGCCCACTAAAAAATATAGGGAACATTACTCATCCTCCTTTTTTTTAAAGTACAAAAGAATAAAAGTGCAAAATAGGCAAGTTTTTTTCCTCTTTTCATACTTGGCAGTGCCACGACAGTATAATGATAATGATAATAATATAAACAGACAGACAGGCCGCTATATTGTACTTTTTTATTGCAGCACACACAGCTCCGGTTTGACATACACGACTCGCCGTAGAAAGATGTAATTGTTATGCAAGATGAAGCCTTCCATGACATGACAGGATAAAAAATGAGATAATCACTATAAACTATATAATATAGGTACATACACAAAAACCGTGAAAAGAGAATCACTGCAAAATAAAATATATGTAATATATTCCTTTTCATTTCATTGTTCTACAAAAAAAAGAAGACAAAACATTATATTATCCTTTTCATCCGCCTTGCACTCTACATTCCGCTGCATTTAAGTTCAACAAGCGTACATGATGATGATACTTATAACCAAAATCCACAAAAAAATATGCATAGGTATATATATTTATATATACAGCAATAAAAAAATGCAAAGATTACATTGTTTTTGTTGCTTACATACTAATGAATGGTGGTGGGATTAAAACAGTTTGATGTGGCAAGATAGCTGGCAGATTAGAAGAGGGATCATTATTATTTTGTACAAACGACACACCTGCTGCTTAGGTTTATTTTGTAAGATGATATAATATTATATGCATGTGTCTAGTATGTACATGGCCATACGTTATAATATGTAGGTATGTATGTACAAAACGCGGTTTGAGTGATGCCTATCTTCCCAAATTAGTATCAGGTAATTTAAAAATACAACAGCGGATCATCATAAAAATAATACGTTCACTCACAACACACTAAAAATGTACTCGTTGTTTACTGCCAAGGGATTGTATATATTGTATCATCATCATAAGCTCACGTTTACACATTTATAGCACATAATATTTAAATAGCTGTTAGCACATGTATGTATATTCTGGTATTTATATTTATGATGGCTTTTTGGCCGTCCCATATTATCTTGAGAACTTTTATGTCGAACTGATAATATGATATTATATGCCATTCCATATACCCATCATTTAAGCATCAAGCAGGTATGTAATTTACGTTTTGCATCTCTCTCTCACACGAAATGTTGGATTGGAACTTGAATTTTGTCATGATAAGCAACTCCTACATTACAAACTGCACATGTTTTTCAATTTCACAGGGAGGATTTACGATGTATGAAACAAGTCTCAGAAATGGATCGGGATTTTATTCAATGATGCTGTTTGTTGTTTTCACAGTGTAACATGCAAAAAATAAATACGTGTTTGTTTGCCATAGACTTTGTTAGAGATCGGCTTAGGACTTTTTTATGTGTTTGTAAAAAAACGTTGAATAGATATATTTTTCTCATGCTACAAGCCAGTAAAAACTGCACTTGCTTCAATATGTAATACATGTATGTAGATACAAAAAACAGCTATATAGCTGGCTAGATTTTAATTCAACTTGTCCTAAAGTTTCTTTCACTCGTGACAAAAAAAGCTTGATAATATTGTGAACTTTGAGTTTGTTGGAATGTAGAGTCAAGGATGAAATTGAATACCTATTATTACTTATTACTATTCTTGCTAGTTGGTTTATACCGTATACTTGTTTAACAGGCACATATTTGTCGCATTTTTAAATCTTTTTTAGATAGAGAACTAGCAAAAAAATGCAAAACAGTAGCAACTTTCAGTGAAGCGGATACAAGATTAAATGAACAAACTTAAATTTTTGCTCACTGTTGTACTACAGTGGCAAATGTAAGTTAACAATGTTACATACTACATCAGCATGTTTTTATACCATATGGAATGAACTCATATAATTGTAACCTTAATAAAAAAGACAGTTTTGGTGAAATTATCAACTAGAAAGCATCCTTTTATATTTCACAAATGAGCTAGCATGCGTGGTACACATTAATATCCTATTTACTAGGTGTACATACATAAATAAACATAATATATGTAGAAAGTCCTGCCCAGTATATACTGTAAACCTCCTCTTCTTATGACTTGTTATTTTCACAGAAACCGTGTAATTTAAAAAGTAAACAATGCACTTGCTGCAAACAATACATATGATCGTACGTCAATTTTTTTTAGACAGATGCTGGACAAGACTTTTTTAAATACACATTATAATTTTTTTTAATAAACTTACTTTTGATGACACGTTCCGTAGTGGAAAGCTTCTGGTTGTTTGCAGTACTACTGCTGCTGCTCATTTTTACGTCTTTTATGAGTTGAGAATTTCCAAAGAAAAAATAAGATATTGATTTCGACAAGCGAATGAAAAACTGTTTAAAAAATCACACAGTATTAAGCACACAAAGTAGATGGCACTAGTTTATTTTATGACGATTTCGAATATTTAACGGACATCTACTGGAAACAATTAGCTAATGTTGTGGGAAACTTGATAATTTTGCATGGTAACCCCGAGTTTATTGTTACCGTTGTCACCTGCCTGGGTAAACGATTTGTTGGGCCTACACTCTAATGACAGATACGAATGTCTAAACTTCATCAGTAACACCGGGTGTGCGTATGTTTATGATGGGTATACTATAATTTTTTTTGATTATTAAAAATGTTATCTCTGATCTTTGTTTACATCTGCTGATCAGCTTCTTTTTTATTTTTGAAACTGGAGACTCAAAATTATTATTGTGCTTGTGTCTTGATACTTTTTGTTTCTATGCGCTACACCCATACATTTCAAATGGACCTTTGTTGCTAACGCGGATAATTTGCGTTAATATGTCCTTATTACAATAATACATTCAAATGGGGTAATTACATTCACATACAATAATTATACACAGTACAAAAGAGCTATTTGAGCCACACAAATTACTTTGAAAACCACTTGGATTGCTTAAGTACTGCTGTGAATGATGATGGTTGTGTTTTGATGATGATGATGATTTTAGAAAGAGGAAAAATTAAACCACTAGAGAACTTCACTAGAACTGCCAACTTCTTTCTTTATTTAAAAGAAATGCATATGTATATATACTAGACAGTGTAGACACTAAAAGAGCTTGTGATGATCATCAAAAAGATGTTGAGATCCAGTTTAGCTTTTTTTAAATGTTGTCTTTCTTGTATGTCTCCCAAGAAGTCACAAGTCACAGCAGCAGCGGTAGCTATTATTTAAACGAGATATAAAAAAACTGTTGTGTTCAGCAAAACTATAAAACTGCACTAAGCCACTCTCGTTCAAGTACATTCATAATAATACATTCTTTTCTTTCGGTACATTTACTATTTCTCTTGTTGTACATTTACATAATATTAATATATGAACCGACACTGCTTACAGCTTGTGTAAACTTTGTTTAGCTTTTGTGTGAATATAGTCACATAAATTGTTAGAGGAAAAATACTTTGTTCAAAATTGACTTTGCAGTTCACTCCCGCGCAGGAAGAATGTTATCTCATTCTTAACGGCACACCTTTTCCAGTAAACTTGTTTAAACTCCCTCAACAACACAATGAAAAATTATTATTACTGCAGCTGTCTATATTCTGTCATCCAACTCTCACTTTCCGGGTACTACTACAAAAACACATTAAAAAATTTTCTAGTTACGGTAACTTTATCAACCTCCTGCTCAACCTTTTCCTCATGCTTTGACTTGTGCACAGAAATTAAATAAAAAATCTCTTCCTGTTATGCTCTTCCTCTTAGGAACAATTCGAGGGAAAATAGCAACTTTCCCCACACGTCTGTCCCTTTTTATTACATTAATTTTCACTAACTCATCACTCGCAATGTGAAAATAAAAGTGAGCCTTTCTCCTTGTGTGACGGCAATGTATATATTTTATTTTGAGGGCCCACCAACACCACAACAAATAATATCACTGTTTTTTTGGTCGACGTGCTGCAGTCTATTTTCACGATGTACCACGTACCTACATACACTACTCTCCACCTCACTTGCAATTGTTCAATTCAAATTTTTTACTTCAAGAAGAGATGAGAATGACGATGATGATGATGATGACGAGACTCCTCTTCAAAATATAAATGTTTTTCCCTAAATGTTGTTTGCTATTCTCTCTGAGACAGTCGCTCTCCACACACACACATAACATCTATCTGCAATTTCTCAATAAAATAAAAGGCTATACAGCCAATGTAATGCAATTCAATGTGTGTAGTATGTAATGATGACGATTACAGAGATGATGATGATATTTTTTCCCTATTGTTGAGCAGCAGTAGCAAAAAAAAGTGTTGTAGGACTGGTTCTCTTCTTGTAAGTATGGTTCTCTGCTAAAAAAAAACAGGAATATATAGTAGTGTTGTTAGTGTGGTGCCGTATCGTGTGAGAAAATGGAGTAGTGGAGCAGGCAACACTGAACCAACCGATCCAAAGCCAAAACCAAAAAGACTACGTACTTTATTACAACTACTACGTAGAGAAGGAAGGGAAAGACGACGAGTTTTTTAAGAGTAGTATAAAGAATACAGTCAGACACACACACATACAATATTATACTCTGTCGCTCTCTTTTACGTTTTTATATACTAACTTCTCTTACTCTCTCTTCCAATACTCTAGTATTTTAGAAAACACATAGGAAGTACGTTTTTGCTGCTAATGTTAAGTAATCACACAAGTATAAAGAAGAAGAGAGAAGTAAAAAGGTGTAAACGCTCTCTTCTCTCTCTCTCTCTCTCTCTCTTTTCTGCTTTTTGCGATACTCGGTTCTCTTCTCCTCTCTCTCTATGCAGTTATGTTGATGGTACAACTAATGGTGCTATGCTATCCATATCCATAACTAAACCATATACATTCCGTTCCGTGTCCGTAACTTTTCTTGGTGCTTCCTTCTTTCAATTCAATCTAGTATATCGGCCTTTTTTTAATACTACCACCAACAACATTGGTGTTTTTACTGGTAGTGTTATTATTACTACATACACTGGTACACTGCTCAACTGACTGAGCATGAGCTCCAGCCCCTTTTTTCTCTCGTCGTCGTCGTCATCATGATCATCATCATCCATAACATATTCAATATTACTCTGCCACTGCTGCACTACTGTTGTGTGTGTGTTGTAGTAAAATAAAACATGAAAATAGAAGTTCAACGCGTGTACAACACACATCGCCGCACTAAGTAAAATGTGTGTTATAGTCTTTGTATAACTGTTTGTGTGGAATAGTCTGTGTCATATGTACAATAACGGGCGGACGGGAGAGCCAGAGGACCATAAAAGAACCTGCCGATGCGCAGCAAATATTTAAAAAAATATAGCAAGAAAAAAAAACTGAAACTTGTGTCGGGTCTTTGTATTTTAATTTTTTTGCATGCAACAACAACGCCGTAATAATCCATTATTTCTTTCGTTCTCATCATCATCACCACACTATATAGCTGTAGATTTAGTAATAAAAATCAGTATGACATGCAATATATATTAACAATAGGAGCACGTTATTGATCCAAACAAAGCACATATATTTAATGGTGGAGGTTGTACAAGGAACTTTTCTTTAAAATAATAAAAAAAAGAGACGGAACCGTGTGGATATACACTTTCATGATAATATTTTATGTTATATAAGAGTTCTATACAAGTGGCAGTAAAAAAATGAATATTAAATGTTATCTAAAATATTTAAAAACATTAATAAGCCATTATTTCAATCCCCACTCTATAATTTCTCTTTTATGCAACAATGATGATGAAATGCAATAATTTGTTGGAATCATTACTCAGCTACATAATAGCAATTCTGTTAAGAAAAAAATACCGGTACACAAAAGCGGAAGTGGGAAATCCTGAATCCTGATGTACAGAGTGAAAGGAGAACGCATGAATATTTTCATTTTCTTGGTGATAATGAGAGGTATGAAAGCGAGTAGCAAGAGTGGAAGAGAGTAAGAGTGAATTCATCGTTTTACGCACTCGGTTTTCTTATAGGGAAAAATAGATTAGCTGTTATTATGAAGAGCAGAAATGCGGTTCCATGAGGTAATATAGATACTTTGGAATGCACGGAATGGTCGTTTACACAATGTTAGGTTTTTTTGGGTGTGTGTGTGTGTCTAATGAAAACGGTAACAGTAGTTTTTATATATATATTATTAGTACTGTGTATGGTGTGGTGGTGTGTCAGTCAATTTTATCAAGCATGCATGCATGCAGCATAACATTTACATACGGGAAAAAACATTATTATAAGTGTTCTCCTACTTCGCTTTCCTTCCTCTTCCTCACATACTCTTTTTTTCTCCTTCTTCTTTCGCAAGATGAATTACATGCTGTTCTAATTTAATTTACGTTTTTGTACTACTATAAAATGCTCTCTGCACACTTTGAGGATCGGGATGGTTAAATTATCTCCAGAAATAATTTCAATGCGCCTACATAATATTTATCATATGTGTCTACTTGAATTAACATTTGTACATCAGCAGAGAAGCACACGGTATAGTGATGAGAAAGCCTGCATGCCAGGTTTTTTAAGCCATCCATCTCTGTACAATTTGTACGAGTCACGAGCTCCGATTTTTGCATGATGAAATGGAAACTCTCAACTGAAATTTGTATCAAAAAGGAGATGATCTCAAATAACGATAATGCTTTACTATCATCTTATTCCTCCTCATCATCATCTGAAAGAAAAACACGCCTAAATGTTACCAATGTGAGGGGGAGTAGGTATTTCAGTTACAACAACACTGTGAGGTAAAGATGTAATATATATATATATATATATTATCTCTTTTTAATTGCTTCCGCCGGTAAGTGATTATGTAGCATATTGATAGATCCACATCCACATAGTTATGTTCGAGCTTTATCAATACTGTATGTATTGCATATAAACATTTGTGATACGTTGAGAATGATTTTCTCAGCCTCAGAAAATTGGAAAACTGTGATTGGTTCCAGAAAACATGAGAATGCTGGATGTAGGGGAAATGATGCTGGAATAATTTTATTGTATTTATCATCGTATTTAATTACATACATGAGAAAAACTTGATTTTCCATTTTCAAGTTGTTTTTTGTTACGCATTCCCATTCGTGATTTTAATTTTTAATTTTCTCTCACATTTAAAAAAAATATGAACTACACATGTCAGTCGAATTTTATGTTGTTTTTTGGTATTTAGTGTCGTAAGTCTCTCATTGAATATTACGGATATTAGCCAGCTTATGAAATGACCAGAATCATGAGAATGCAAGGTGCATAAATAGGTACCTACGTAAGTGTATGAAAACTGAAAACAAAGTACATTGTTGGTGTGCAACAATATACAAAAGGTATGTAGCCACTACCGCACTACAACAACGAGCTATATATGAGGCAAGTCAAAAGTTGCAGTAGTAGCGAAGGAGACAGTATCCAGAAAATCTTAAGACCTATATGAGATTCAATCCAGAGATTCAATTCACCACTCTTTTTTATCCCTGAATATAGTTGAATTTTTTATATGCTTGATGATGATTTCAATTTGAATCTTTCAACTTGAATCCGTCGAATTTGTCACTAAAAATGGCGACCGACACCGAGCCCAGCGCCGCACCTCCTATTCGTCCTGATGAAGATGTCACAACTTGGCTTCTTAAATTTGGTCTAAATACGGTTTCCGTTGGTTTAGCTTTGCACTATTATGAAATTCAACAAGCATGGAAATATTGCGGTTCGGATGCAATGTGCAAAATAGAAAAGTTTATTCTTTACACGTCAGCAATTCTTGGAGTTACCAGACCAGCAATCATGTTAAGCGACTTGGCTCAGGCTCTCGTAAATAAGGAGTGGCACAAGAGAAAGGGAAAGGATTTAGTAGAGAAGGATTCATACTGGGGTCCAACATTTATTAATGTGGGGATATACGTTTTAATTGAATACTATGTAGCAAGTATGGTGGACTGGGTCCGTGTCGCCACTGAATGCTTGAGACAAAACGTGTGCGAAGATGATGATATTCTGGCTTGGATTACAAACATGAAAATTACGGTTAGTAAAAGCCATAAAGCACTCAAAAATGAAAACACCCAAACAATTAAGAGTATTAGCGTAAAGAATGTTTTGTTTTTGAATATTCCATAGCATTGTAACAAAACTGAAATCGACGTTGACGAGGACGTGGTAGTTGACTGTGTTGATGGGGATTGTGTTAAAAAGGAAGTAGATGTTGATGGTGCCGCTTACAAAATCACTGAACACTCTGATTGGTGTGTTGTCTTTTTTAACGAGCTGCCTTTGATAATGATGGCATTATTTATTTGGGGGGTGTCTTTTGCAGCAAGTGTAAGAAACGTAAAACGAAAGTTTATATGTTTATTCAGTATAAGCCTTATACTGTAAGGTATTGGTCATGGTATGATATTGATAAATTAAAATCTCGAAATTATGCAGATGCATAAGGGTGCGAAACCGCGGGGTCCGGCCGCAGAAACTGATTCAGATTCAGATAGTGACCCCGATTCAGATGATCATTCCAAAACGAAACAAAGCAAGGAGAAAAAAGGTGGTGAATTGAATCTCTGGATTGAATCTCATATAGGTCTTAAGATTTT
>JAITYZ010000928.1:0-11166 GCA_027744595.1 Paronellides praefectus
AAAATACTCTGAAGCTGAAGTTTTGCTCGTTTTGCTTGCTCCTTTTTGTTATCACCTTCAACCTTATTTTTTTCAATGAGAAAAGGTGGAGATAACCTCATCATGGAACCTAGTGAATAATCTTGTTGAGCTGCTTTGTGGTATAAATACAGTGGGTGGTGGTGTGGTCGTGGTCTGGTCCGGTCCAGTAAACCGACTTGATGTCAATAGTAATTGCAACTTTCTACAAGTAAGTGATGATCATGTGGGTCTTTAATATAAATACCTACAAAAGTTGATTAAGCTTTAAAAAAATATAGGTACGAAAAAATTGGGTATGAGCAACATTTTATAGTATTTACTGGGCATGGGTAAAAGTAAAAAAACACGATTTTCACATTCAAATTGTTGCAATATCATTCAGTATCTAATGTCAATCTCACTTATTGTTAAGATACCCATTATATCAGAGGTACAACAAGTAAAATACATACCTAGTAATTTTTCATCATGTTCTTTCTCTTCAACTTTTACATCTCAAAAAAATTATTATCATCAGTGCCATGCAGCAAGAAATAAACTCAATTGTCTTTTCAAGATTCTTGCATCGTCATATTTTTTTTTCCAGTGCGGTTGTCGGATAAAATGCAAAAAGGGTGTAGCCATTCAAGAGATTTTAATGATACTGCTTGGATGAGTCCTGCATGCATGTGTATTCAGTAAGATTTTAGATTGATGATGTCATTAAATATTTTTTTATTTATAAAAACGAACGAATTTCCAGTTTATGTATGGTCATTATATACTGTTTTATTTAAGAGGACCCTATATACACCTATAAGATAAGATGGGAGCATAATAGAATAATGATGATATTCTTTTTTGAACGGGATGATTTGGAGCTTTTTGGTTTTTGATATTTTTTATATAATTCCAGCTCCAGCAAGTTTATTTACTATGCACCTTTTTTTAGTACACGTAAGTGTTTAAATGTAAATCAATTTACATTAAATATACATTCTTATTGGTTAAAAACTGTAGCCAAATTTGAACGGAGCCGAAGAGGTTGATTGTTTAGCAATTAATTTTAGTCTAATGGATTACGAGGTGTTAAATCGTGGGTTATGTCTAGACAGACATTAAAAGGCTTTAAAACTTTTTACGCTTATCGACACCATTTTATTAGTTAGAGGTCATTGAAAGGATGATAAACGCTGCAACATTTAAGTTTCATTTCATTAACTTCATTACAATCTTTCTAAATAAAACTGGAGAACATTAAATCCTGAAGAACTGGGTGAGCTCTATTTTTTACCTTTGCCTATCAACCTACCTGTTTACACCTTTGTATTAGCTACCATATACGTATTTAATGGTCGTCCCAGGTATTTCAGGATTTCATGAATACTTTAGAATAGGTATAGGTACCATATGTAAAACTCCAGCATACATATTTAAATAATGTTATTTTTATTTCTTAAACCATTCTGCTTATAGAACAGTTACACCATACTGCTCTACATAATATGATATGCATGAGACGGGGTATCACTTTTGACGAGTGATAGCACTATAACAAGTATGACGACATGTGCTTGGATGCAAATGAGAATTTTATTTACTGACTTGCTCACAAAGAATACTTTTTTCAAAACCAGAAGAATTTCTGTTTTTAGAAGACAACGAATTTTGACTTTTTGAGATAACTCACATAAAAGAGTTTGAATTGCATGGTTGTGTAGGCACATAAAAATGCGTATCCAAAAAGGGGTGTAGTGTTACCAATAAAATAAGATCACAAAGGACGGAACGTTTTGAAAACATTTTTACAATGAAATGATGACGATCACATGACAGGAATGTTAAAGGATCATGCTATGTTTATACATTTTATATTTTTAAACGTGAATTTAGTTGATCTTTTAAAAGATATACAAAATGTCCGTTCTGTCAGCTATGCATATTTGTATGAACTCATATAAATACGTTTCCATCACATGACCTAAGAGATACTTGCATGATAGGTTTGAAGAAATATGGCCAAAGTATGTACGCGACGACCATGATAGCACGAAACGCACTAACAGACTGACGAAGGATATTTATAAATGCGACTTGCGTCGCATGTCATCCTTAATCCTTGCTTTACAAGACAAGCTTGCATTTAATCAATGATTGTTGTATAAAAACCTAACAAAATGGAAAATACAGAGAAAAACAATATCGTTTAACATTAGCGCATCATCACTCTGAATTCTCTGCGAAGAATAAATACCTCTCTTGAAATGGAAGCCTCTTTTCTTCTATTTGTCCCACTACCTATTAAATTGTTTTAGGGCTAGTTCTTACAGGCAAAGATGATGATGATCATCATGTACATTGTTTTCTTAATGCACCTCTCAGACACACGGCTTCAAGGCAAAAAGATTCGGGAAAAGGAACCCATGCTGAGTTTGCTGGTCCTGTCCTGTCTTGTCTCCCAGATAAATTTTTACATCTATTTAGTATTCCATGCATTCCGCTTTTAAATTTTGTTGACAACTAACTTTTTTTCGCAGCTCAAGAAAAAGAGAAATGGGTGGTTAGCTACAGAAGAATAGGTTGATGCTATAGAATCCTTTTCTTTCTATTTGAATTGAAACTAAATATTCTGACCACGAACATAAGTATAAAAAAAGAAGACACACGTATGTGTATATACGTTTGCCTTGAAATCCTTGAGGAACACAACAAAAACATCTTTTCCCAGTGTGCAGTTTTTACTTTTTTACGTGGTATGTAAATGGTACTTTTCTTAATCAAAAGTCACAAATTCTCACTCCCCAAAAAAATAAAGACAAGAGACAAAAGACAGGAATAAAAGAGAGAGAGAGAGAGAAAAACAACAGCGACAACAGTGATCATCATCATGATACTTGCTGCTGATGTTGAAAAGTGACCATGATGCTCATCATCATCATGATCGCATCACCATCATCCTGATCATTGTGATGTATTATATAAGAATTTTTCATGGGGAAAAGCCAAGTTAACCACTTGTCGATGTGCATTTTTATTATTTTTTGTGATGTTGAGTGTTCAGAGAGCATATTTGATACAATCTTCTTACAACAACAACATATTATAATATCCAACAAGGATAGTGTGTGTGACACAGGTTTTGTTGAGCTTTTGAATTAAAATGAGATAAATTCAGGAGTTGTTGGTTGAGAAAACAAGAATTTTTCATACGACTTAAGCTTTATTGTTGGAAGGTTAGAGGTATATAATATCATCTAATGCATTTTAATGTTTGAATATCAACACTCATTTTTATAACGTCATGTGATGTAATGTCAGTGATTTGTTTAATAATAAGAGGATATATTCTCTTTTCACTCACAAGTTGTAATGTAACAAGCAATAAAAAATCATTATTATATTATGTATATACGTTACATATCATACTGCAGTAGTATTATCATTATACTTGGTAATATTGGTAAATCCTTTATATTTTAAATTACACCTCTTTGGTCAAAAAACCACACAATAGTTGTGTAATACCCGCTTTTATGCTAAACCCCACAATTTTTTGGAAGAAATCCCATCTTTATTACTATCTGTTGTACGAGAGTGGAGATTGTGCAAGTGTACCGTAAAAGTAACAACATCTATCCATCCAACTTGTTCAATTTTAAATCTTGTCTGTCATCATCATCATCATACCCCATGAAAATCTCTGAAATTACATAATATGCCTACATACTAAAGAATCTTCCTTTTCAAAATGCACTTTATCTCAGTTGCATTTTATTTGAATCAGTTTCTCCTGATCTTGGTTAAATGTGTAAAACCTTTCCAAAGAAAAAAATATTATTATAACTTCTTAAGAGAGAGAGTTATTGTATGTGTGTTTTTAGTGTTTGAAACGGTGCAAGCATATTATAAAGTGATGAGTAAGCTGATGTTGATCTGCTGATACTTGTCTGTCATCATCATCATCATCATTCCTTACGCCATGAAAATCTCTGAAATTACATAATATGCCTACATACTAAAGAATCTTCCTTTTCAAAATGCACTTTATCTCAGTTGCATTTTATTTGAATCCATTTCTCCTGATCTTGGTTAAATGTGTAAAACCTTTCCAAGGAAAAAAATATTATTATAACTTCTTAAAAGAGAGAGTTATTATATGTGTGTTTTTAGTGTTTGAAACGGTGCAAGCATATTATAAAGTGATGAGTAAGCTGATGTTGATCTGCTGATATGTGCATTGTATGCACTCGAGAAAAAGAACGGGGCAAACCTGTGCAACACAAATACCTAAACTTAATAGCATTTCAGAAAATGGAACAGAGACAAAAAACATGAAAATCTTCCTTCTTTGTTCAATTTCTCTCTTTTTTTATTATTCGTTTCCTTTTCATGATGATGACGCGGAGTCAGGTTCCTATCCTAACTTCATCTCTGAAATATTTTTTTCTCTGTAAAGAAGTAAAAGAAGAGAGATGATGGTAGAGAGATTTATGCTTCAAAAAGGAATTGTAGATGTAAGGTAAACAATAACATATATAACGACTATATATTTTACATTGTTGTAAGGCACTCTAACACGGATAATAATAACTGTTAATCCAAAGTTAACTTTCATTAGCTAACTAATTCTCTTTTACTACACCTGTTTCTCAATCTTATCATCAAAATCCCACTATCTTTCATCTCCAGCAATCTTTGCCCACCTGAAAAAGATACTACAAGCACACGAAAAGCTCTGCGCTTGTGTCACCATTGTGGTAGTGCTGGTGTGGAAGTAATAATGAAGGTGGTATCCGTATAATCATCATATCATCAATCTACCTAGCAGTCCCTATATATATTATCCTTTGTTCCTTCTCTTCTTCCTTCGTTCCATCCAAAACACGACGACGACACGGAGGAAAACGAAATTGCTTTGTGTATAATAATAATACATAGGTACACATATAACATGATTATATCTATATTAATTTATATAGTTTTAACAACAAATAACAGATTTGCTGGCTTGGCTTATAGAAAGGAGAAGCAGAAGCCTTTTTAAACAGAGAATACAACAGGTATAAAAAATGGAATGGCATCCAGTAAGCATTTTCAAGAGTGTAGCAGCGTGTCTCTGAATACCATTTTCTGTCTTGCAACAAAGCAATGCAACAATACAAGAGATCTTCTTTTTTTACTCCCTCGTAGAAATCATCATATATACTTTTATATAACAGCCACAACATGGCATATGTACATGTAGGCATACAAAAAACATATATTAAACAACATGCCATTAAACAACAACCATTTTTATTGCCAGCTTTAAAGAGAGAGAGAGAGAAAGGTAATGTTGAGGGTAAAAAATACTGCCTTACTCCTTCATATTGTCGTCCACTGTGACTATATGCTATATTGCTACATATAGCTACAAAACATTATTACCTTTATACTGCTTAAAGCATATATACCTTATATATATGTATCTATAGTCTATATGATACTTATACTTGCAGAGTGTAAACTACAATTAAATTTTGGAGAATGCAATTCCAGCTGAAGATTTTTTTGTCTCCTTTTAAAGGAATTGAGTTCATCTTCTTTACATCTCCGTCGTCGTGAGATTGTCCAATATATTGTAGTTGTATTATAGCACATTAAAGATATTTAGTGTGAATGTGGTGTTGAGTTGTATTCTGTATGGATGAACTCAACATGAGTTGGTTATAGTGAATGAATCTTTTTGTAAAATCATCCTCTCATGATGATGATGATGATCAACATCAGTGATTTGACTTGACTCGGTTTCATATTCTTTTACCTGTTTAAAGAATGGCTTATAATGCATACTTATAATAAAACGTTTTTAAATACAAGATTGGACGGCGGTATGGCAAGGTTTATTGTTGGTGGTAGTGGTAGTGGCATTGCTTATTTTCTTAGCTCCTGCTGCTACCTACTACACACCTCATCTCTTTTCTTTTTCTTTTAAAGATATTTTACTGGACTGCATCTTCTCGTCTTAAAACTGCATACCTAATCACATCAAAGACACATCTCATTTTGTTGTTTTGTGCATTTTCCAAAGTTAACGACTGATGATACTTATTTATTTTTTATTCTACTTCTTTTTCTTTTAAAGATATTTTACTGGACTGCATCTTGGTCTTAAAACTGCATACCTAATCACATCAAAGACACATCTCATTTTGTTGTTTTGTGCATTTTCCAAAGTTAACGACTGATGATACTTATTTTTTTGTGAGAGGGTCCGACTCAAGAAGACAACAAGAGGGCTGACTGACAGGGAAAAAATGGAACTTTTGAAGCAACTGATTTTGAAAAGGAGTTAAAAGCTGAAGAGCTGTTAGAGATATATATGTATGTGTAATGTAAATAAGTAAGTAATATATATTTAGTATTTTAAGTTGTGTAATAATAATGATTTTCAGAGAGAGAGAGAAGAAAGGAGTTGAGAAGGGAGCGAAGAGAGAGAGAGAAAATATGTTTGAATATTATTGTATGCGGCAAGCCATTGTGAGATTGTAATGCTGGGCTTGTGGTGTATATAATCTTGGCTGTTCTTATTGTTTTGGAGGGATGCTGATGATGGAATTGATGGTGTGTTTGTTGTGGTTGGTGTAGTAAGATGGATTTCCATTCCACTACCACCACCACGAAAAAGGACCACGACGACGACGATGATGACGGACGACGGGATAGAGGAGGATAAAAAAAAGAGAGAGAGAATAGAGGTAGATGATGGAAGACGATTAGAACAAGAGATGCATTAAAATACGCCGAAGGCTAACAAGTGGATAGATTGTTGGAAGGAATGAGTTAGTTGAAAAGATTGAAATGGTGATGATGACAATGCCTCTCTTTTTGCTGCTGTTGCTGATGCTGCTGCTGAGAAAGGCTCCTGCTTGTGTTGTTCCTGATGAGATTGCATTCTACATTCAAGTCACACAAGATGATCTAATGACGACGAAGAAAAAACACAGCAACAACGCAATGAATGAACGGCAAAAAAATAATATGCTTTTACACCACACCACCACCACCACCAACAATATGAAAAAGTCTGTACACACTAAACAATTAGAGTTAAGTAGAAATTTCTAGGTTCTCTTCAAGAATGAAACGTATGTGTATATATTGTATTGTATATACATATTATGCAGTTGATTGTTAATACGAATTTTTAAGTACATAATATTTTACAGTGTTGATGAACGTCTCCCAATTGTATATATACACATATAATTTAAACATTTGATGATGAGAGACCATACTCATTAAGAAATGTGATGGGTAAAATTACAAGTAGTTTCGGTACACTCTGCTTAGTAATTACAAGGTATAAAATTATTGCAAGAATAGGTTTAGGACAGCAGCAGGTATTTGGATGGGTATTATGTAGATATTTATGGAATGCTAAAATAAAGTTTGTTGATGAGAAAGGTCGTTCCAGAGAATGAAACTAAATAATGTAATATCAACGTAGCTCTATAATAGACTACAACAATAGAATTACCAAGCAAACATGTATGTGTACATAATGTGCAACAATGACAATCCTTGTTGTACCTTGTACCTGACAATGATGATAATGGAACGGACTACAGTTGTGGGGAAGTGTACAAAGTGTGTGTAGTTAAAATGAAATGAGAAATTCGAGGTGCCAAATACATTTTCCTGACTATTTTACACAAGCTATCCCCAAAGGGCGACAGGTAAGTAGTATTTACATGAGCTACCAATCTGCAACAACATTGATTTCTTGTAAACATTAACAGCATTGTATAATAATAATAACAATGCCATTGTAAACGTGTATAGGTATCTGTGTACACATATATATATTTATTGTTGTTAATTTTCTTCAAAAAAACGAAAGAAAGAAACATTATGCTTTGTAGTACAAAGTTTGTACTCTGCATGTATGTATACTTCTGGGACACAAAGTGACTTACTTTAAATATACATGGTTGTTGCTCAAGTGTAAATGAATGCAAAGTTTCCATCAAAATCCAATGGTACATGAGGTTAAACGTAAAAATTTGGAAGCAAGGTAAAAGTGTACATTGAAGCTAGTAAAAACACTAATTTAAAAAAAATCAAATTCCCACTTTTCTAATGAGCACACATGTCACACTTATTTTTAATGTGGTTACACGTACACATACACACATAAATGTGATATTAAAGACAACACAAAATTTATAATTTTCTTGATAGATTTGGTAATTGACCTACATTATTTTATAAAAACTTAATCGAAACTTTTTAACCCTTACACATTAATACGTCAACTGACTTAGCAGACTAGACGATAATTAATACCCTTGTTTGTATTATGGCATATTATTCCAACTTTTGTATAAAATATGGATTAAGGTTGATGATAAGTTATTAAAACCTTTCATTAAAGATCCAACATTGTTTAAAGCCACGTACCTATGCAAATGAAAATATATTAGCTGATGTTGTTTTTTTCTGTGGCATTTGAATTATATTGGTTGTGTAGGATTGAATGATGATAAATGATTATGGTTATATGATATTCAACCATACTTCAAGAGGAACATGAAAATAAAATACATCTCTAGTCATTTTCGTACCAAAAACCTGAATACTCTGAGTTTGCTGCTCGAGTTATTTAACTTATGTGTATAAAAGTTAACGATATCATACACTACACAAAAGGCAATGATAGATTTTTCTAACCGATTCTGATGCAAGTGATAACACAAGGAACAAGCAAGAGAAATGATGTTGATAATATATGAATCTTTTGTACTCTTTGTATACCCAATATATTTAAAAAGGTCTGGTCCGCCTGCATTTAGGTAAATCACCTGAAGCGAAATTTCGAACATGAAATGAACAAGATCAACCACCATCACCAACATCATCAAAAATTGAAAAGACATGAATGCAGACCAGAAGCTGAAATGGTTAACCTTCTCATTGAACTGGCGAACTCACACTGTGAAAAGCCCACAATTTCGATTGATCTTTCATGTTGGATTTCAATGATTTTTGCACGATCCTCTGGTTATTAGACTAACAAAACCAAATCATTAACAAGAATACACCCCAGCTATGCTACTACCACTACTAGACCACTGGTACAACATGCCAATTATAAAAATGATCCTTTAGTCCGTTGTCCGTTCACTTTCTTTTACTCGTAAAATTAATTAGCCAACGGATTTTAACCTAAAGTACTAAAGTGGGACGAAAATACAATTAGGTAGGAATTTTTCATTATGTACTTTGTTGGCAACATTGTCACAAAAAAATCAATCTAACCCCCCGCCCTCACCAGCACAATTCGGCGCTACTCTACTACTAGGAAAAAGATACATTTTTATTATTGCCATATTTTCACCCATTTTCAATAAAATTGTCCTTCCTTACAGCGCTATCATGGTTATTACAACAGACTGTAGACTTTTTCCACCTTTTCTGTCAAATGACGCCCTAAGAAAGCCATATATTTGTTGATTTACTTGACGATGATAGGTAGCTGAGCTGGTAAACTGGTGACCAGTTCAATTCAATTTTTTATGCAAGCCTTTCNTTTTTATGCAAGCCTTTCCTTTTTTATTTCATATTATCCTTTTCTCCAAACGTCAAGTTCAATGGAGCCCAAATCGATTTATGTGTTTTTTACCCATAAAAAATGGTAGGAGGATACACATAACTATATGCACCCAACAGCTATGTTTTCATCATAATGGCACCATTTCCTATTAAGAAACTCAACAGTTAGCTCTAGAAGTGTAAGCACTGTGGCAAAAAAAACTATAGGAAGAAAAGAGGAAACGCAACGGTAAAAAAATATATTTTAATAATGCTACGAGCGCAGCCACCAAAATTCCTACGACAGGACGCTTTTTCCGATTAAATTGAATTAAATTCATTTGAAAGTGTGACGCGCGAAATTATGTTTGCATGATTTAATTACAAAATGTAAAGTTTGTACAAAGTGCGCAAGTGTGCACAATACAAACAAAATACGTACGTTCAACATTATATGCAGCAGGAGAATCGATTTCTTTTACATTTTGATAGCCACCACGCCACCCCGCCGGCTAATAATGAAAATGTATTGAGAATATTATCATTATTATTATTATTAATATTATTTTGCTAGGATATATGGTTGATTGAAAGCGCACGATTAGTAAAAGACAAGTTGATTTTATTATTGGGAGTTTTCTGGTGATGTTTTTGACCTACTACCACCACTGATTACTCACTACTACATATAATCATAATAATGTTTTTTACTTAACATAAAGCAGTCCGAAACAACATAGTTAAGTATAATATATTATATACCCTCTGCATGATGCTGTGAATAGATATCGACTACTCACGTGTTGACCTTTGAATCTCAGGTGAGTTTTTACTTTACCTGACATTCTTTTATTCACCGCACATGACTGCAATTTAAATACATGTAAATTATCTGTACATCTTATTATGATTTCAATCATGTAAGTAATATAAGTTAATATTCATTTTTTATAGCGAACATAATATATTATACGCGTAATCCTAGGCACAAACGCTTTTTTGTGTTTCCTTTGTTATCTGTGTCCTGTGTGTGTACATTTACGTGATAAAATTGACCGAATAAGAAGGAGGAGAAAAAAAATGTAGTCGATGAAGATGAAGTGAAATGTGTTGAAAGAGATGATCAGGATATTTTTTTGCATTGTAATCAATATTAAACAACTATGTCATCGCTAATCCACATATCTAAATACATAATATGATACACAACTTTACAATTTAAGACAAGGATCAAGTCTACCGGCAAAAAAAAATATCACGGCATTAGCAAATAATAAGTTTTAGCAGAGCAACAGAAGCAAATAACCAGTATCATATTTATCACAAGGCTCAAAACCCGATATCCTCTCAACTTGACTAAATAGTAAAAAGTAGTGTAATGGTAGCACTTATTACTGATGTACATACATACGTATGGTGTTGTTACTACGCCGGGTTCATTGCATCATTATGCAAAACAGCAGGTGTAATATATTCGTGCAAAAAAAAATTATACTAGTCAAAACAACTGCCTTTTATGAGATGGTGAAAAAGATTAAGATGATAATCATAATCACCATCATCGTTTTGGGTCTACTACCAGAGCTAAAAAAT
>JAITYZ010000929.1:0-11444 GCA_027744595.1 Paronellides praefectus
TGTAATTAATTAGCAATGTTGCCTTCCTTGAAAGGTTACCTACTGATACATATATATACATGTGTAATAAGTTATAAGTAATACGGAGCAAAAAAATTTGTAAGCCAAAATGGCACTGAATATGGAGACCTATGTAAACCTCACAAATAGAAACAGTTATTCATCATGGCATGCTGTAAAACATGGCAAAAATATTCAAATTCTTTCAACATCATTATGTTTTCTGTATGTAAAACAGTAATAATTATTTTTCACCAATTTTTACTACATTTTTTTAATTTTATCAATTTTGTAGACATCCGGTGACATACAACAAGATGATGCAGCCGGCAGCAGCAATGTAGATATGGTACAGAGTTTTGGATATAATCAGACTCAGACAGCAACAGAGGAGGTATCTTCTCCACCTCATCAATTAAACTGTAACCTGAACTCTTCAATTTGTAACGTGGTTTGTAACGAAACAAAAGGAATTCCGTACAGTTCCACCTTTTGCGATACATCTACCGGTAGTTGCGTCTGCGATTGTCGTGATGTAAGTATAAAAAACTGATTACATGTTACTTGTTGTCATCTGATGCTTATATAATTTAATTATTAGAACATGCCGAAAAATTGTGAAAAGACGCCATTCACACCTTGCTTTCAAGACTGCGTACGCAAGAATCCTAATCCGGATGTATTCCTTTACGAAGGGGGCAACTGTCCAATTCCTCAGCAAAATGGAACCATATTTTACCAATGTGCTTGTGAATGCACTATAAGAGATGATTATGAAGAAACAAATGATATATTTTAAATAACCATATGATTATATGTTTTCATTTCATTTTCTTGTATACAAATAGTTTAATTTATGGTTGAAGGATAATTGAAAATATAATAAATTGGGATTGTCGATCCCACTCGTCATTGCCCATTAATAAGAGAAAGCTTTCAATTAAAATAAACTTATTCGACAAGCAGCATTTTTGCAAAAGGGTAATGGATAATTCAGGAGAGAGAAAAACTACTTTTATTTTTATTGTTCAGCTAAATGCGGTAGGTAGTTGACTCCGCTCCAAGGGTTGATGGGTAATAATTTAGACTCCTATTATATTACCCGATGTCAACATCAATAGAAGTTGATGCATTGATGATGCAAATTGGTAAGTTGTACACATCATTTCATATAGCGTCTATTAACTATACGGCTACTTATGTAATATATATTGCTCATATACCCATTTTTTTTAAATATCCATCTCTCTGGCGGTCTTTTTGTTTTGCAAAGCAACAATCAAAATTCCCGTTTTAATGGAAGACTCATGTTCCTTTTTTCACTCTGCTGCTTGTTTCTTTTTATACCGGACATGTCATCATGTCAGGATCATGATGACTACGCTGACGTTTTACGCCCGATAAAACATGATAAAGTGTGATTGGCCGGTATTGCACTGCCGACTGCCCATATAATGCTGTGCATTGTTTACTACAACAACAACAACATCACACAATTTTTTTCTTCATTTATTACTGTGTAAACTTTAATTAAAATTGGCATTTAAAACAAAACAGTGCTAAATGATTGGATGGCCATGACAGGAGTAATGAACGACGAAAAATCGACCTTGACTACAGGAAATTATTCGTGTCAGGTGAAGGTAAGTTCTCAGTTTAACTGCAGTTTAAACACCCATCGCTTGTTTAACAAGTACATTTGATGTTTCATTAAATCAATTGCGCACGCTTGTAACAAGGTAAAATGTGCGTTCTTATATTCAATATTCTTAGCTGAGTATAGAATTTCAAATAAAATGGTGGTCATTGAAAACTCAAAATAATATGCTTTATTTATATTCCGAAAATAACATTCCAGGTATTCAAAGAATTTACTTTCGAGACAGGTAATTTAAGCTTTGGGACCATCATACTATAATTATCAGTCATATAACAGCTAAATTTATATTATATTATTATAAACCTCTTATTATTATTTCTCTTTGTTGACAATTGTTAATTTATAGCTACTAGCGACCCCTATCAGTTTTGAGGTTATGATAACGCATTAATTTTTTTGAACACAAGTTGTCAAAATGATCATTAATTGTGTTGATGGCACTGTCCTATAAGTACCTATTCATAACTAACTACACGTTTTATCATTGTCAGTCATTGCAAGTGCCATAAAAGGCTTTTCTGACAAATTCCAGTTCGGAATTCTTGAGATAAGTATTTGAACGAGCTGCGAAACGCATTTTTTATTTTCCAGTAGACCACTTATGTGTGCAGGGGAGCATTTTTATTATAATATATCGTAATCGTAAGCTGTTGACTGGATTCTTCAACAAGACAATCCACCTCCACACACACAAAAAAACGTGATGGAATGGATCAGCAAGTTCCCAGTTCCCACACAACTAAAACAACAAGTAAAACTTCATTTCCCAACCATTCGTGTGCACTCATTCATGGTGAAATCAACTATTACTGCCTTTTTTTATAATAATTATTTGCCTATTACTGTTTTTGATGAAACGATTCCTTTAAAAAAACAAAATGTCTCCTCCGTCTTGTGTAGGCACTAGGCAGTCATCCAGCATAATAACATGAACAGCAAGCAAAAGTTATTTTTTGCTTTTTATTGCCCATAAACAACTAACTTGCTGGTCACAATATTATTACATCCGATTACGGGGAAAAGGCAATTTAAAAGGGAGACACATTCGAAGAAGAATGTTAGAAGTTAGAACCTTCCTCATAGAATAGCTATACTACTGCATTTTGTATGTTTCAGAATGACCACACATATTATGTTGTGGTAATGATAAAAGATCACCAAACGATGATCACTAAAGAGGATGACCAGTGTTACCGGCAAATTTAATTATGTAACGTACGGTCTTAAAAATAAATTGCTACATATTCAATATTAGTTAATGTGTAAGTTATAAACAGCCATCATGTTGTTCGCATAATAATTATTATAATCCTGTGACATGAAAAAAAATCTTATCCTTGTGCAACTTTGCAACGTTGTAGTAGTCACCTCAGTTCTATCAGAGTTCAGGCAAAGACGAAGACACTAAAAGCTAAATAGATAATCATTAAAAAATCCCTTTTCTCATGAAAGCAGCCATAATGCATTGTTAACTTGTGAACCACGATAATTAGAGCTTTTTTTTTAAAAAAAAACATGGTCTACCTACCACATATAAGTAATAAATGACAGGATGCAGACGTGTACCTGTTGGAGAGAGACTCGATGCAAATTCGTATAAAATGTAAATTACAAAAATATTGGTATCTACTTGTGCCGGAATTATAAAGGGTGTCTGCAGTCTGCCTACAAAATGTCATACAGGTGATGTTGACAAGCTATATATGGTAAGGGATTGTCAATATGTTTTAAATATTTTTTTGATTTGACATGGCATTCATGAAGGTGTACTGAGAAGTGTGAACCGTGAGCGCTGTTTTGGTGAAATTATGTGTATATTGTCATAATATCTAACGGACTTTCCTGACAGGTCCATAATTTTTTTTATCTAGGTATGTTGTATGCATGCACAGATGTGTGCGCGCACAAACGAACACAAACCAGTATTCTGTGTTGGCCACATAATGAAATGTTCCAATGTTAACAAAGTTGTTTTCTTTTTCGTTGGTCCTGCTGAATTTTATTTTTTTACGAGTTTTAGTTACACTTGAACTTTTGTATTTAAAATTCAACGTTTTTTGTTGTTGCAGGGTTGCAACTTTTGATTTGTTCTCATGCTTCGATCATATAATATTATTTTTTTTCTTAGCTCTCTCGTTCAAGTCTGCAAGAATAAAGTTGATATTTTTACGACCTTGTAAATCATCTAAGCAATATTCAAGTTATTTTTATGTCAATACAATGTGNTCGATCATATAATATATTATTTTTTCTTAGCTCTCTCGTTCAAGTCTGCAAGAATAAAGTTGATATTTTTACGACCTTGTAAATCATCTAAGCAATATTCAAGTTATTTTTATGTCAATACAATGTGCCCACTATATACATACTATTATATATACGAATTCCTACACATATTATATCGCCTTCAGCAGATGACATATATATGTTGGGTCTCATTTCAGGCTTAGATTAGAGGTTGGGGAGGTGAGGTACCAAATAAAGAACATATTTTATTCCTTTTCAAGCTGGGCTTTCAATGGTTAACTTATGTATTTCAAGGGGTGTTGGTAGTAATTTCTCGTATATCCTTCTTTTTTATACCCGGTTCAGCCCGCCGAGAAAAAAAATTGTCAACGCATCTTTGCAAATTAAAATTGACAAAAACAATTCCCTTATAAACTTTATTACTTAAAGAATCCTGATGGCCTACAAAGATACGAAGCTTGAAAGTTGGTAATAAAATCTTTGATTGTTTTTTTTCAAGTTTGACGTTATGTCATGAATTCGTCCGAATACCAAAACCTTTTGCATTGCACCATGTAATTTGGCAGAGGAGATGCATGTATGTTACGTACGTAGGTAGGCAGGTATATGTGTAATGGTGAATGACAGAGGTGCCAATCGTCTATGAACTGCTGTGAACTACATTTGTCGCCATAAATTGCTTACCGGCCCGTACCAAACTGGGTTTTGTTTGTTTGTTACTTCTTCTTTTATTTATGCTTTCTTTCTCCATTTTTTTTCTTCATTTTATTGTGTCATTGATTTTTCAAATTTAAAAAAATGTTTTGATTTTGAGAATTTGATCCGTTGAGGAATCTCTCGTGTGACAAGAATCCTGTTACAATTTACAAATACGTAGGTAGATAAAAATTTCATGATTGTTCTAAATTCTACACTCTTTTTTTTAACTTGCCCCTTTAACAATGCCGATTAGACTTTTCAAAGACAGAAGATGAGAATCCTCTTGATTTTTTGTAGTAAAAAACATAAAATGGTTCATAAACCTTTGGATGAGAACAATGGACAGGAGTACAAGAGTTTTAGCTTCCTAAAAAGTCAAGAAAACCTAATGAGACTCGAGATTAAGATCAAGCAGATAACGATCAAAAGAGCAACTATAATATTTTTTGCTGAAGTGAACTGTAAAATGTGTATCATACTATTGACTATTAATCAGCCGTGAGGAATTCATTGCATTTTACATCTGGAGACATTTGCATTTTACAATTTTTACATTCAACATCCCTGAAATAAAATAGGATCACTGAACTTATGATTCTGCGAAAACTAAATAAAAATTCATTTAAGCAGCAATAATCTTAAGACAAAGAATAAGAATATGATTGTATCTTACAAAATAAAAATATACTTAAGTATATGCCTACCTACCTACCCATTAAATGTGTTTTTATGGATTTTTATAAGATTTCATGAATATGCAGTATTCAAAAAATGATCACAGCAAAAGATATACAAATACTAAAAAACGAATGATGATTTTGATCAGGGTGGCATGTCCATTTATTTTGCTCTTTGCCTTTTTTAATTTGCTGAAAACCTGATTAATATTGAGAACATAAATTTAATGCAAAAAACAGAAAGGAAAGCGAAAGCAGTGACGTATACCAATTTACCTATATAAATACATATTATATAACGTACGTACATTAGTAGATCGGTATATAAAACACTGACAGTTTTAAATGTCAAAATGTGTTAGAAAACAAAATGGCATTCGTGTAAAAGTAAAATTGTGTAAAAAATGAGTGAGGTTCGGGAAGAGATTTTAAATGGACCATAAAATAAAGTTTCCGTGACCAAAACATACACACCTGACCTTTTAGAATAGGTATATATATTTTCGCCATTTAGGTAAGTTGTTTTTTTGATTGCTCCTTGCCTTTTTTAATTTGCTGAAAACCTGATTAATATTGAGAACATAAATTTAATGCAAAAAACAGAAAGGAAAGCGAAAGCAGTAACGTATACCAATAATTTACCTATATAAATACATACATTATGTTATATAACTTACGTACATTAGTACATACATTAGTAGGTGTATAAAGATACTGACAGTTTTAAATGTCAAAAAGGGTTAGCAAACAAAATGGCATTCGTGTAAAAGTAAAATTGTGTAAAAAAAATGTGTAAGGTTCGGAAGGAGATTTTAAATGGACCATAAAATAAAGTTTCCGTGACCAAAACATACACACCTGACCTTTTAGAATAGGTATATATATTTTCGCCATTTAGGTAAGTTGTTTTTTTTGTCCGTGGTCCAAACTCTCAACTTAAAAGCTATTCTCATCTCAGCCAGAAGAGATGAGCTTTTGTCATTTTGAATTTGAATGAAAAGACAATGATCTAATAAATCGTAAGTGCCTAATAAAACCCAGTCCACTATAATTTATGGATAAATAGGCAAAAAATACTTAATGGAACATTCCGACCGACCATCATCAATATCATCATCATCATCATGAGTATTTTTTATAATGGATACATTGAGATACCTGCCTCAAGGTAGATGTACGATGATGACAAGCCAAAATGGCATACAGGTACCTACGATGTGTAAGTTACATTCTGTTAGTCTCATAGCGAGAGAGAGAGAGAGAGAGAGAGATGGAAAGTTTTAGTGATCAATGATGGTAATGAAATCAACTAATCTCATTTCCCTTTCATTTGATCTTAAATTGTCGTAGCTTAAGTAATCCGATATATTTGCATTTGATGTGAGCTCAAAAATATATTTACTAAGATAAGTATAATATGGTGACATAAACACATTACAGCAAAACATAAGGTAAATGCACTGTGAATGCGAAAAGAAAGTGGAATGGGTGTGCAGTTTTTTTTAGTTTAGAGAGACCACATCATCATCATCATCATAACGAAGTAATCTTGTCTCCTTTTTACATATATATTATACCAACATGGCTTGTTCATTTCGCATACCAAGTTACTAATGATCCTGTGTGTGTGGTTTCAAGATCATGTCCTCAAATGAAAAAGGGTGTTTAAAATCATTTTACAAGTTAAAAATTCACAACGAACCTTTATTTGATTAGCAAAACCAGAGTAAAAGAAGTGAGCAAATGGTAATGAGGTTGCGTACACCGCGTACCAGACAACCTGCTAAAAAATCGAATAGTCTGAAAATTTGCATAAATTGAAAATTGAGTCAATACCTCTTAAGTTTTTAACCTCGAGTTTCAAAACCAACAATACAAGAACAATATAAACATATGTGACAAGTACAAAAACTATTTTTTTTCTCCAAAACCACATGATGGTCATTCCTAGGATCATATTATCAGCAGAAAACCACTCATTGACAATAGACAATCCAAACAATAAAATCTCTCGATAAATGATCAATACAATTGTACATACCTACGTATAAACAACAATTGATGAAAGCAAAGAGGACCCATAAAATTGATAAGGACCAGGCTGCTTGTTTCCCTTGTTTATTTTCTATAAAGGCTAGTGATCCTCTAGGCTAATGTTTTACGATTTAAAAAAAACATTTAAAGATTTGAACCATTGTTAAATACAAGAGAATAAATGAAAGTGCAAAAAAACCAGGAATTCTTTTTAGAAAGAGTCAGGGTCTGCACTTTGATTTATTGGCTTTCATTGTCCATTTCGCCACATGGAACTCGAACTGTGGGTGAGAACGTATTTAAAGGGGGAATAGGTGAATAATACCTATATAGATGCGTGTATTATGTTTATAATGTATGTGGTTTCTTAACGAGCTGATAAATACTTTAAGAATGATGATATAATTCAGGTTTCGGCTTCACTTTCAATATTATGCCATTATTGTGGCTTTTATGTTATTACCTATGCAAAAACGTAACCACATCAAAACAACATAGCGAACCAAAAGTTGAAATGATGATGATCATGGCTTTCGCTTTTAAATACTGCAAAAAATTGCCAATTCTTAATTTTTGCAAAGAAAACAATGTCCCATTACCACTCGGATTAAAAAAGTCTATTAATGTAATTACCGAAAAGTAAAAAAGGAATGCTGCTGGATAGATAATATATTAATGCCATTATTGTGGCTTTTATGTTATTACCTATGCAAAAACGTAACCACATTAAAACAACATAGCAAACCAAAAGTTGAAATGATGATGATGACTTTCGCTTTTAAATACTGCAAAAAATTGCCAATTCTTAATTTTTGCAAAGAAAACAATGTCCCATTATCACTCGGATTAAAAAGTCTATTAATGTAATTACCGAAAAGTAAAAAAGGAATGCTGCTGGATGGATAATATATTTCTCCAATGCATTGATTATATTGATGATTTTTATGATGATGGGGGAAGAGAAATAAGAAAAATAATAAATGTTCACTGTGAGGTTATTGATCAAAGCCACGATTTTTTGCAATCGAGCAAGGAATTTGTAAAATCACTGTCATTTTCTTTGAGAATTTGTGACTGTGACAAGGACTGCAATTTTTTGGCATTACGTTGAGTTACTGTTGGAATCCAAGCCTTGGAGAAGTGCCAAGCTTTCCTGGTAATTATGCTGAATTTATTATCGTAAATACAGGTAGGTGGTAAGTACATATATGCATTTACTTTATACCTGCAGCAATCATCATAAGATATGCAGTGTTACTTTTTACACAGGGGGACATGGGGTAACTTGAAATGACATGATGTTTTATTGTTGGATTTTCTATACTTTCTTATACGAAGAATTAGTCTGCATGTGTTTTAACGCCCTCATTATACAATTTAATGAGGATGTGTATGTAATATGTGCATGTTTTGTCGTCGTCTCATTAATAGTCAGTTGTTAAATGTATGTGTTATGTATGTATTACTAGCAAGATGGTACAGGAAATAATACTGACTAGGCTGTTGTTGGAATGGAACTGAGCAGAAAAATCATCATATGAATGTACATTGTACATATATTACAAATGAAGGAAACTACTTTTAAGCCGGATACATCATCAGCCTGTTTTTTTAGTTAAGCTGAAGCCGTGTAAGGCAAGTTGGATTAAATTCCATTTCATCCCATGCCATTATTTGTGTTATCATGAAATGTTCAGGTCAGGATAAGGAAATGTGGTGCTGGGAAGCAAAGAAACTCACAAAGTGCATGTGGCATGGTAGGTGTGTATACAAATAAATTCAATTCATATTTTGAAATCTTATCGTCACATGCCAATATGATCTCACATTTTATATAATTTAAAATCGACACCTGTCAAAATGAAAAACACGTATTTTTCCAGATATTTGTTCAATATTTTTAAGAAATGCTTTACCATTCATGACTGTGTACAGATAGTCAACTCAACATAATATATAATATATACACCTAAATATGTCTGTAAAGGATGTACTGCCGTCATTAAAATTAAAATATAATTGAACATTTTTTAGATGACATGTTGCTGTCCATCAGTTTTTCAGCCTTTTTTAATGTCCAGTTTTTATGAAGCAGAAGAATAACGAAATAATCATGACCACTATTGCCACAGGAAAAAACTATAGCCCGTTCCGTAGTTTTTTATCTTAATCTTGCATCTGGTATTTGAGAGTTAAGTCCTTATTTGTCATTGGTGTCACGTTCCTAGCAAGGGCTTGTACCACCAACAACAAAACAACTGATATGCAAAAATAAAAATTGTTGAAAGAAACGCACAAAAGCTGCTTTTCCAGATTCTTCCTCTCACTCTCATGATTAAAGTGAAAGGGGTGGAAAAAAACATTATATTTTTGAGAAGTCCAAATAAAAAGGAATCAGTTCAATATTCAGTTGAACTGCTTTTTAGTTAAAAAATTCTACCAAAATCAATTTAAATCCTTATATAACATATATAACAACAAATGATGATGAAATCCTGGAGGTATAATGCGATACATGTGTACATGAGAGGAGGTACATGTGTTTGTATTCTTCATTTAAATGAACAGGTACTTTTACAATTAGGCTGTAAAGTCTGTAACATTGAATGAGTGAACTGAAAAAGGATTGTTCTTCTACTATGCGTAGGTTATCAGTGTACACCACAATAGTTTGACATTATTATATGGCTATCTTATCTTGATTTTTTTACAGCATCATCTCATCATTGTATGCAAATGGAAACATGTGTGAATTTTTACCTGAAATCAAAAGACCTACTTGCCTTAATGGGCTGGGTAGGTAGATGCCTAGTAATATTAACATCAAAATTAATTAATATTAACATGTTATGTGGGACTTCACATAAATACACATACGCCTTTTCCTAAGGAGTTTATCAATTTGATGACGTTTATACCATCCCGTTATTTGGAATTGATTGATGATTGTTGTTACCTTCAAAACATGGTTGTTGGCTATTTTTCAGCCAAATAGCCTCAAGCATTTTTCCATAATGGAGGTTTATATATTATGCCATTTTGTTTTGTGGAAGTAATGAGTTAATTAACAACAAAATTTCCTAAACTTGATGTTTTGTACGAATGCATATTTTAACAATATATTAAAAAATGTGTCGGAGTTTAATCGTACTCGTTTGTGTAGCAATTGTGGTCTTTTTGCGGAATTTAGCCAAGCTGCGACCGTAGAGTATCAGGGCGAGAATTAAAGCGATTATATTTCGTGTTTTATACACTTAATTTTAAGACTTGAAATTTAATTTTAATTGTATTTTTTCCTATAGGAGATGAATTAGTGAAGCATCACTCAGAAGGAGGTGGTTCGCATCGCTTGAAACGGTCCCCAGAAGATTTCCAAGGGTGCCATTGGACTCTCTCTGTGTACATAATGACGTGGCACATAAGTGCTCTGGAGAATGCCGACCTGTTGACAAGAATTCGTTTGGATGCAACAAGAATCACTGATCTTGTCAATGTTGTTGTAATCCTTAATATACATACCAATAACTTTTCTAGTTGCTAAAATGTTTAACTCCACTCACACGTACAAGATCAAACCAAAACGAAATTGATTTTGAGTTTTTTGCACTGCATTGTAGTTTAATTAAATTCATCAATTTGTATGTATCTTTGTAGAGCACACGTTCGTATTGACGTACCTAATATTAGTAACTATACGTGATGCCATGTATCGCGTCCCATACAAAGAACAAATCATTTTTATCTGATATCAGAAATTAAAGCCATTGCAGAAAAGAAAAAGTTACCGTGATCTAGCTTAGGCATAATTGTAGTTTTGGTGGTGAAGTTACTTGTGATCAATTTTTAAAACGATAAAAAATTTAATTGCAGGTATACTACACGATAGAGACATTAAACCAAAGTCTCCGATTTGTAAATGTAACTTGTAATTTAAAAAAACAAAACATGCTTGAAAAATAAAATGCTTTAAAAAATATTATAATTTTTAAACGATCACTCTTTCATTCGTTTATATGTACCTATGTATATGGTGGCCTTTAGATAGTCCTTAAATAAGACTTTGTGTGGTGTCAGTAAACTTGAGTAAACACAATCAATTGACATTAATTCTTATGGCTATCTTATCT